>JAGFNQ010001673.1:38519-136170 GCA_024364735.1 Boesenbergia rotunda | reverse complement strand
TCCTTCTCGCAGATAAGCTATGAATGGAGCTCTCCAGTCTCCCGGCCTTTCTATCTCTGTTTCCCTCTCAACCTGGGCTACCAGCATGATCTGAAGTAAAGGCCGAGAGAAGAGCCCTGGATGGACAGCACTGGCTAGCCTAGCCTGTTGGGACCGGGTGCATGTTGACATGGATACGGGTTCGTAATTTTAAATTTTAATTACGTGCGGCGGAAGTTTTAGCATAAATAATTTCTTAAATTATTTTAACCACGTATCTAGCATGCAACCTTATGTTGTGGACACATGATCATACATTTAAAATTTTGTAGAAAGTAAACTAATTTACTTAATACCTCGCGTAACTCGAAGAAAGGGACGAGATCCAACCGTAGCGTCCCTTGGAAGCTCCGCCTCTATTCGCGTCCACGCCGAGTTTTCTTCGGGATGACTTCGCAAAGCCACGAGTTTCATGCCGACAAGAACTACTAGATTCTCCAAAGGCACGACAAGAATACCAAGAGAGAGATGGAAAGACTAACCACCAAACGAAGAACGGAATCAAGATTCCGGGAGGAAGGAAGGAGTCGCGCCCGCTTCTTCTTCTTCTTCGGCCTCTTCTTGGTGGAGGAAGCACACGGCAACCAAAGGGAGGGCCTCTAGGGCTGGCGCCACTAGAGGAGGGAGAGGGAGAGAAGGAGAGGGAGAGAGGCTAGGCAAGAATCCTTGATCTCTTAGATTAATTTTCAAGCCTTGCCTTGGAACCTTTATATAGTAGTCTCTTAATCGCCAAGTCTCCTCTTAACGGAATAAATTTTTCATAAGAAATTTATCTTATAAATTTTTCTATGAATTATTCCGTTATGTCAAGTTTTTATTATAACTTAATTTATAATAAAAACAACCATGTCTCCCCTTAAATTATGGAAAGAAATTTCTTTATATAAATTTCTTTATATAAATTTCTTTATCATGGTAAATCAATCCATTATTGATTTTATAAAATAAAATAAACCAATCCAAGGATTATTTTAATTTTCATGAAAAATAAATCTCTTTATATAAATTTATTTATATAAATTTATTTATATAAATTTCTTTATATAAATTTCTTTATCCATAATTTTATAAAACAAACCACGTGCGGTTTATTTTATAATTTGAACCAAAAAATTCGGTTCTCCCCCTTTTAATTTGGCCGGCCAAACAAAGAGGGTGGGGACCCTCTTTGGCTGGCCAAACCCAAGCCGAAACCATATGAATTAAACTCATTTAATTCGTCCAATAAGTCTTCAAAAGACTTAGCCATTTTATGCTTCCGATGCGTCTTTGAAATTTCAGATTCGACTTATCTCTCTTGATCGGAAAATATAATTTTCAACTCATTTTAAATCCCTCGGATTACTCGTAGTGCGTGTGACTAAATAGGCTTTCGATTTATATTGGTCGTCTATAATTAACCAATTATAGAACGATCATGAGTGGCACCTAGTAGTACATCATGATCCCCAATTAATCGAAAGATCAACGGTTGACCTCAGAAATAATTCTGAAACCCTTCAGCAGCTCCAATGAATCATGCCTCATTCCCTTCACCATCTTATACCCACTTAGTTCAGGACATGGTCTATGTGTGTCAGTCCCCACTAGGCTGACTACGTCACAACTAGCCCAAGTAATGTCTTTCTCGTCCAACGGATTCTAATTACTCTCATGTTTCTGAGAGATTCATACTCGGAACATGTGATGCTCTGGCCAGAGGATTCGAGTAACAATCCGACTATAGGCCTTGGGAATACATCTCCTCGCAAGGAGTGGTGAATCCTTTGTAGGCTGTTCAAACATCTTTGGGCAGTTTGGCTTATACCCAATCATCCTGGGTCCACACCTCCTTGGGGATGCTTGCTTAAGATGTCAAAGTATAAGTCTTCATGACCAAGATGACTTGAACAGCACAAGTCAAAGGAACATCGCACTTAAGCTACAGTAAGAACTTCATTGACATATCTATATGTAGATTACCATATGAAGTTTTACAGCTAGTCACTCCAATGAACTAGTTCCCTTAACTAACATTCATGTTTATCTCCGGACATCCCAATGTCACCAGCCAGTGAGAATCAGCTGATTAGAGAATAACTCATGCTAGTCTCAACAGAATTGATAGTGTCCGTATTTATCAATTCATCGACTAGGGACAATTTCAATACTTCACAATTGCACATGTAGAGATAATCACTAGTTGTGAATTCATCACAAATTCTCTCATGCTGTGAATTGTATTGCGGGCATTCAGTAAATGAGTTTAAGATCTCAATCAAATACACGAACATGTATACTCAAATAGTGAATATTAATTTGTTAAAGTAAATGATTACAATCATAAGGCGATTGCCTTAGGACACTTCTCTCATGTTACTAACAAACTCCCACTTGGCCTAATGCCAATCGCTACGGTATCCAATACCACAGGCTCTAACATGACCCTCAAACTTACTTTGAGGCAAGGCCTTAGTTAAAGGATCCGCTAAATTCCTTTCAGTGGAAATTTTCTCAATTTGTACATCATTCCTACTTATAATCTCTCTGATCAGATGATAGCGGCGAAGCACGTGTTTGGATCGCTGATGAGACCTTGGTTCCTTTGCTTGTGCAATAGCTCCATTGTTGTCGCAATAAACCGATATTGCTTCATCAATGGTTGGAACCTTACCAAGTTTTGAGACAAACTTCTTGATCCAGACTGCTTCCGTGGTAGAATCCGCTACAGTGTCTTGTTTGGAACTCTTCCAACTTATTGCGCCTCTATTCAAGATAAATACATATCCAGACTGAGATTTGGAGTCATCCTTATCTGTCTGGAAACTGGCATCTGTATACCCACGTATCACCATATCATCTTCTCCATATATTAGGAACACACCCTTAGTTCTTCTTAAGTACTTAAGGATTGTCTTGACAGCCGCCCAATGATCCATTCCTGGATCCGACTGGTATCTGCTCGTGACGCTCAGAGTATACGATACATCGGGCCTAGTACATAACATAGCCTACATGATAGATCCTATCGCGGATGCATAAGGAATCTTATTCATGCAAATCCTCTCGTCATCTGTGCGCGGACACATAGACTTTGAAAGGTTGATCCCATGCCTGATGGAAAGGTAACCTTTCTTAGATTCCGACATGCTAAACCTTTTTAGCACTCGGTCTATATATGTAGACTGTGAAAGACCAAGCAACCGTTTTGATCTATCTCTATAGATTCTAATCCCAAGGATATAGGTTGCTTCTCCCAGGTCTTTCATGGAGAAAGTTTTGGACAACCAAATTTTAACTGACTGTAAGACTGATATATCGTTTCCTATAAGTAATATGTCATCGACATATAACACTAGGAATACGACTGCACTCCCACTAACCTTCTTGTACACACAAGGTTCGTCAGGATTTTGTGAGAAATCAAACTCTTTGATTGTCTCATCAAAACGGATGTTCCAGCTTGCTTCAGTCCATATATGGATCGTCAAAGCTTGCATACTTTGGTTTTATCAACCGATGTGAAACCTTCAGGTTGTATCATGTATACATCCTCAAGCAGGTTTCCATTAAGGAAAGCTGTTTTCACATCCATTTGCCATATCTCATTATCATAATGAGCTGCTATGGCTAGGAGCATCCGAATGGATTTAAGCATAGCTACTGGCGAATAGGTTTCGTCATAATCAATTCCTTATTTCTGACGATATCCTTTTGCTACTAATCTAGCCTTAAAGGTAACAATATTACCTTCCATGTCGGTTTTCTTCTTGAAAACCCACTTGCACCCTATGGGCTTAATCCCTTCATCTGGGTTAACCAAGTCCCATACTTGATTTCGTACATGGAATCCATTTCCGACTTCATGGCTTCAAGCCATTTGTCCCTTTCTGAACTTTTCAGAACATCTTTATAACTGATAGGTTTGTCATCGCTTATGAGTAACACGTCGTTCGATTCACTTATGAGAAATCAGTATCTCTCTGGAATATTGCGTGTCCTATCAGACCTACGAAGAGGTGGTGTTGTTTTAGGTTCAACTGATATCTCATCATTATGAGTTATTAGTTGTGGGTCTAGACAAGGTGTCTCTGTAATGTCTATTGGAGTTTCTTGAACTTCATCAAGTTCAATGCCACTCCCACTGTTTTCTTGTAAAAGAAATTCTTTTTCCAGAAATACAGCATGCCTTGAAACAAACACCTTTTGTTACAATGGATGATAGAATTGGTAACCCTTTGTTTCCTTAGGGTATCCAATAAATAGACATTTATCAGACTTAACATCCAATTTGTCTGATACAGTCCGCTTCACATAAGCAGGACAACCCCATATCTTAAGGTGAGTTAAGTGAGGTTTCTTACTATTCCACGTCTCATATGGAGTAGTAGAGACTACCTTGGTCGGGACTCTGTTTAGCAAGTAAACAGCTGTCTTGAGTGCATAGCCCCAAAAGGATTTTGGAAGAGTTGCATGATTCATCATGGATCTAACCATGTCCATCAAGGTTCGGTTACGCCTCTCAGATACACCATTATGCTGTGGTGTATATGGCGGAGTCCATTGAGACAATATCCCATTGTCCCTAAGATAATCTTGAAACTCTTGACTTAAGTATTCACCACCCCGATCGGATCGAAGTATCTTAATACTTTTGTCAAGCTGTTTCTCTACTTCATTTCTGAACTCTTTGAATTTCAAAAAAGCTTCAGATTTGTGTTTCATCAAGAACACATACCCGAATCGTGAGTGATCATCGATAAAGGTAATGAAGTAGCTATAGCCTCCTTGTGCAAGAGTTGACATTGGTCCACATACATCAGTATGTATTAGACCAAGCAATTCTCCCACTGGATTACCTTTTCCGGAAAAGGGTAATTTGGTCATCTTGCCTTTTAAGCATGATTCGCATGTATCAAATGAACTGGGTTCAAATGATTCCAGAATTCCACATCGGTGTAATTTGGTCATGCGTTTCTTACTTACATGGCCAAGACGACAATGCCACGTATAGGAGTCTATTCGATTATCTATTAGAGCACGTTTGTTGCTAACTTCAATATTAAAAACGTCACCGGATAAATCTAACGTGTAGATACCATTGCACAAAGTTTCGGTCCCATAAAGAACACCATTTAAAGTTATGCAACAACAATTGTTACTAAAAGTTAAATGATAACCCTTTTCATTCAAACATGAAATAGATACAATGTTCTTTATTAACGAAGGAACAAAATAACAATTATCCAATTCTAAGACACGTCCAGTAGGGAGCTTTAGCAAATATGTTCAGATGGCAACAGCAGCAATCTTTGCTCCGTTTCCAACTCGTAAATTCGTTTCTCCCTTGACGAGTCTTCTTCTATTCCTTAGCCCCTGTATGTCATTATATATATGTGAGCTACACCTAGTATCAAGTACCCAGGTGTTTGAGGAAATAGAGTGACATTCAATAACGAAGATACCTGAAGAGGATGGGGCATCGGATGCCTTCTTGCAGTTTCTTCGCCAGTGACCCTCCTTGCCACAGTGATGGCAAGTACCTTTTGGTGTCTTTTCAGTCTTTTTGGTATTTTTCTTCTTTCCTTTATTCTGTTCTTTGGCCTTCCTCTTAGAACCTTTCTTCGAGGAACCAACTAACAGTACCGTCTTCTGATCCTGCTTCACAGAAGGCTCTATAGTCTTCAGCAGGTTGAGCAACTCAGGAATGGTAGTCTCCAGCTTGTTCATCTGATAGTTCATCACAAATTGTGAATAATTTTTAGGCAAACAATGCAGAATTAAGTCAATACTTAGTTCATGATCCATTGCAAAATCGAGTGTGCCCAGTCGCTTAATGTACCCCAACATCTTCAACACGAACTGTGAGACAGAAGTGTCTTCCTGCATCTTAGAGGTGAAGAGGAGTCTGGAGACCTCGAACCTTTCGGATCTCGCCTGCTCGTCAAATAACTCATGAAGATGGAAGATGATGGTATAAGCATCCATATGCTCATGCTGCTTTTGCAGCTCAGGTACCATAGCGGCTAGCATGATGCAACTCGCAAGTTCAGAATCGGTCACATGTTTCTGATAGGCCACTAACTGGTCTGGAGTTACATTTTCTGGAGGACGGTTGGGAAGATTATCTTCAAGGACATAAGCAAGCTTCTCTGCCTTGAGGACTATCCTCAGGTTTCGAAGCCAGTCTATGAAGTTTGGCCCAGTCAGTTTATTGGTGTCCAAAATGGAACGTAAATTTAGAGAAGACATGATCGAGTGATTATCCTAGAAATACAAATTGAGCTTATGTGAGAAGAATGATAAAGAATGCATCAATATACATTAATTAAATCCTATTTATTTTTCGAATTGAATAACCCTTTTTATCAATTCGGGAGATCGTAGGAACATCTCCAAATAGGTCGATATCCAACCATAGATAAGAACAACCATGGCTGTGGCCATCAAGTTATTCTTGACTATGAAGGTAGGTAATTATACCGATTACATATCACATATATGTAACTATCACTTTATGCTATCAACTAATTGAATGTTTGCATAAATCATTGGGTTGTTAACTCATTAACAAGTATGCAACATTATACATAGCACCCAACTGCACCTCTCTTTACATCGACCTTGGCTGTGGCACAACAAATCGATGCTCCAAGCTTAAGGCTGACCCATTAATCAAGAAATAGTTTTAATATGGTTAGAGCTCATTCAACCGTTTAGTCAGGCTTGGATGTGTCCAACAACCAAAACTAAGGATTGACCTCTGACTCCAACTATATTAATCATAAACTAATTCGATGGTTTGAACATGTTGAGGTTCAAGCCAGGCATGGATGTGTCCATCAACCCAAACGAGAAACAAAACTCCGGTTCTAACCATATTAATGGAAGATGTTGGCCTTAATATTTTGTAAGGGGTTTTGGGTCTCATCCTTTCTTTTCTAAGCACATTCATGACATATAATTATGTCATGTACTAACGATTTCCTTAATAAAGTATGTATGTGACTTAATTTATCAAGTCTCATTAATTGAATTAGGAACCGGATTTCCTAATTCTAATTTCATACTTCATTCAAGGAATTATTTTGGGAAACAATTTCCTAAATTGTCATAATCAATTTCGGAAATAATATGTTTAAGACTTTGATTTCTCTAAATCAAATCTTATTAAATTAAGAGACAGATTTCCTTAATTCAACCACATATTATTTTCATGAAAATCTTATTTAAGAAAATTCTATAGGAAACCATTTTCCTAATTAATTTTGGAGACAACAATATGTAAGAGCATCACCTCTTAAATCAAATAAGGAAATTATCGTTTGAGAATCACCTCAAAATTTTCAAGAATTGATTACATATTTTATTTAAGGATTTATTAATTTCAACAAATTATTTTCTTTGGGTGGCTCCCCGAGGCTCAGATACCCAAAAAAAAGAATTTGTTATAAATCTAATTTGGTCCGCTCCCCGAGGCGTAACCAAATTAAGCATGACAATTTTATTTATAATAGGAAATTAAATTACAACAACTAACTTTAAATTGGACGGCTCCCCGAGGCTCAATCAAAAATAAAGAATTTTGTTAATAATTTAAAACCAATTCGAATTTAATTGTCAATTAATAATCCATAAATTTGTCTAAACTTTCTTGAAAGAAAGTGCCCAAAATTACGAGATTTCATAATAGGTTTTCAGAATAATTGTAAGTTTCTGGTTCAAAGAAAACTTACATATTTTTAAAATTAGAAAATTTCCAAAATAGGAAATTTTCAAAATTGGAAAGTTTTCAAAAATGGGAAGTTTTCACAATTATCATAAAATTTCATAAACTAGGATATTTCAAAAGTTTGCGAAATTTCATGAGGATTTCCAAACTTTGAAATTCCTAAATCTAAAATTTATCATAATTGGAAAGTTTCCATAATTGGAAAATTTTTCAAAATTGAGATCATGACAAAGTTTTCCACAAAATAATTATATGATTATGTCGAACACTAATCGGCTCTGATACCACTGTTGGGACCGGGTGCATGTTGACATGGATACGGGTTCGTAATTTTAAAATTTAATTACGTGCAGCGGAAGGTTTAGCATAAATAATTTCTCAAATTATTTTAACCACGTATCTAGCATGCAACCTTATGTTGTGGAGACATGATCATACATTTAAAATTTTGTAGAAAGTAAACTAATTTACTTAATACCTCGCGTAACTCGTAGAAAGGGACGAGATCCAACCGTAGCGTCCCTTGGAAGCTCCGCCTCTATTCGCGTCCACGCCGAGTTTTCTTCGGGATGACTTCGCAAAGCCATGAGTTTCGTGCCGACAAGAACTACTAGATTCTCCAAAGGCACGACAAGAATACCAAGAGAGAGATGGAAAGACTAACCACCAAACGAAGAACAGAATCAAGATTCCGGGAGGAAGGAAGGAGTCGTGCCCGCTTCTTCTTCTTCTTCGACCTCTTCTTGGTGGAGGAAGCACACGGCAACCAAAGGGAGGGCCTCTAGGGCCGGCGCCACTAGAGGAGGGAGAGGGAGAGAAGGAGAGGGAGAGAGCCTAGGCAAGAATCCTTGATCTCTTAGATTAATTTCCAAGCCTTGCCTTGGTACCTTTATATAGTAGCCTCTTAATCGTCAAGTCTCCTCTTAACGGAATAAATTTTTCATAAGAAATTTATCTTATAAATTTTTCTATGAATTATTCCGTTATGCCAAGTTTTTATTATAACTTAATTTATAATAAAAACAACCATGTCTCCCCTTAAATTATGGAAAGAAATTTCTATATAAATTTCTTTATCATGGTAAATCAATCCATTATTGATTTTATAAAATAAAATAAATCAATCCAAGGTTTATTTTAATTTCCATGAAAAATAAATCTCTTTATATAAATTTCTTTATATAAATTTCTTTATATAAATATCTTTATCCATAATTTTATAAAACAAACCACGTGCGGTTTATTTTATAATTTGAACCAAAAAATTCGGTTCTCCCCCTTTTAATTTGGTCGGCCAAACAAAGAGGGTGGGGACCCTCTTTGGCTGGCCAAACCCAAGCCGAAACCATACGAATTAAACTCATTTAATTCGTCCAATATGTCTTCAAAAGACTTAGCCATTTTATGCTTCCGATGCATCTCTGAAATTTCAGATTCGACTTATCTCTCTTGATCGGAAAATCTAATTTTCAACTCATTTTAAATCCCTCGGATTACTCGTAGTGCGTGTGACTAAATAGGCTTTCGATTTATGTTGGTCGTCTATAATTAACCAATTATAGAACGATCATGAGTGACACCTAGTAGTACATCATGATCCCCGATTAATTTAAAGATCAACGGTTGACCTCAGAAATAATTCTGAAACCCTTCAGCAGCTCCAATGAATCGTGCCTCATTCCCTTCACCATCTTATACCTACTTGGTTCAGGACATGGTCTATGTGTGTTAGTCCCCACTAGGCTGACTAGGTCACACCTAGCCCAAGTAATGTCTTTCTCGTCCAATGGATTCTAATTACTCTCATGTTTCTGAGAGATTCATACTCGGAACATGTGATGCTCTGGCCAGAGGCTTCGAGTAACAATCTGACGATAGGCCTTGGGTATACATCTCCTCGCAAGGAGTGGTGAATCCTTTGTAGGTTGTTCAAACATCTTCGGGCACTTTGGCTTATACCCAATCATCCTGGGTCCACACCTCCTTGGAGATGCTTGCTTAAGATGTCAAAGTATAAGTCTTCATGACCAAGATGACTTGAACACCGCAAGTCAAAGGAACATCGCACTTAAGCTGCAGTAAGAACTTCATTGACATATATATATGTAGATTACCATATAAAGTTTTACAGCTAGTCACTCCAATGAACTAGTTCCCTTAACTAGCATTCATGTTTATCTCCGGACATCCCAATGTCACCAGCCAGTGAGAATCAGCTGATTAGAGAATAACCCATGCTAGTCTCAATAGAATTGATAGTGTCCGTATTTATCAATTCATCGACTAGGGATAATTTCAATACTTCATAATTGCACATGTAGAGATAATCACTAGTTGTGAATTCATCACAAATTCTCTCATGCTGTGAATTGTATTGCGGACATTCAGTAAATGAGTTTAAGATCTCAATCAAATACACGAACATGTATACTCAAATAGTGAATATTCATTTATTAAAGTAAATGATTATAATCATAAGGTGATTGCCTTAGGACACTTCTCTCATGTTACTAACATAGCCAACTCATCCGCTTTGACATTGTCCGCTCGGGGGATCTGTAAGACCTGAACCTCTTGAAATTCTGCCTGTAACTGTAGGCATCTACATAGGTTTGCAGCTTTTCATCATTGACCTCAAACTACCCTGCCAATTGCCGAGCCACCAACTGAGAATCCGAGTGCAAGATGACCCGTGTGGCCCCAACATGCTTGGCTGCCTGCAGACCCGCTAAAAGAGCCTCATATTATGCCTAATTGTTAGTAGCCTGATACTCTAGGCGTACGGTTAAATGGAGTTGGTCTCCCCTAGGAGACACTAAGAAGACTCCGACACCACTCCCTGCCCGAGTGGCCGAGCCGTCCACATACATCTTCCAGGTCTTTTCCTCCCTTTCAATGTGAAGTTCACTGTGAAAGTCAGCTAGCGCTTGAGCTTTGATTGCCGTCCTGAGCTGATATTGAATATCATACTCACTCAATTCTGTGGTCCACTTAACCATCTGGCTAGAGATTTTAGGATTAATCAGCACCTTCCCGGGTGTGCTGTTAGTCAGCACTCGAATGGGGTGAGCCAAAAATAGGGGCGCAAGCGCCGAGCCATCAACACAAGGACATAAGCCAATTTCTCGAGCGTAGTATACCTACACTCGGCTTCTTTAAGTAAATGCCCAAAGAAGTAGACCGGTTGTTGCTCGGTCTCCTTCTGGGTCACAAGTACAACACTCACAGCTTCCTCAGTAGCAGACAGATAAGCATACAATGTCTCTTCTTCCTCAGGCTTAACTAACACTGGTAGACTGACCTAATAAGTCTTCAATTCTTCAAAAGCTTGGTCACATTCAGCATCCCACTGGAATCTGGTGGCCTTGCGTAGAATTTTGAAGAAGGGTAGACTTCTATCAGCTGACCGGGAGATGAATCGAGAGAGAGCAGTGATCCTTCCTGTCAAGCGCTGAACTTCCTTCAGGTTCCTGGGTGGAGGCATGTCAAGCAGGGCCTTTACTTTACCCGGGTTAGCTTCTATCCCTCGCTCAGTCAGGATGTATCCGAGGAATTTGCCGCTCTTGGCTCCGAACAGGCATTTGGACGGGTTGAGCTTAAGACCATATCTCCCGAGAGTGCCGCAAGTCTCTCTCACATCTTCAATCAGATCAGAGGCTTTGAGGGATTTGATGAGGATATCATCGACATACACCTCTACATTTCTCCCGAGATGCTCTTTAAAGACCTTGTTCATCAACCTCTGGTATGTGGCTCCTGCATTCTTGAGTCCGAAAGGCATAACTGTATAACAGTAAGTACCTTCGGCTGTGACAAAGCTGACATTCTCTTGATCATCTGGGGACAATGGCACTTGATGATAACCCTGATAAGCATCCAGCATGCAGATGAGCTCGCTCCCCGCGGTGGAGTCTACCATCTGGTCTATTCGGGGGAGCGGGTAGCAATCCTTAGGGCAAGCTTTGTTAAGGTCTCTGAAGTCGATGCAGACTCGCTACTTGCCTCCTGACTTGGAAACCAGCACTACATTAGCTAGCCAGGCGGGGAATTGTATCTCTCGGATATGCCCGACCCCTAGCAACCTCTCCACCTCAGCCTGGATGATTTTGTTCTGCTCTGAAATAAAGTCTCTCTTCCTCTGTTTCACTGGCCGAGCATTCGGGTAAACGTGTAGCTTGTGCTCCATAACTTCGGGCCTAACTCCTTTCAAATCTTGTTGGGACCAGGCGAATATGTCTTGATTTTCGGTCAGGCACTCTATCAGCTGCCATTTGAGGTCGGGTGGTTGCCCAGGAGCTATTCTGACCTTAGTCTCCTCCCGGTCCTGCAGGAGCTGAACTTCTTCCTTTTCCTCTATCAATTCAGCCCAAGGCGAGGACTGCACCATGTTACAACTGTACGGCGGGGCTCGGAAGGTCTTCCTTACCTCCACTTGGACATCATCGACGTAGCACCGGTGCGCCACCTTCTGATCTCCTCTGGCTTCACCGACCTGATCCCCTACCGGAAATTTGACCTTTAGATAGAAGGTTGATGCTACAGCTCGAAACTCATTCAGTGCTGATTGGCCCAGGATAGCATTATAAGCTGAGGGTGCGTCCACCACGAGGAAGGTGGACCACCTGGTTCTTCTTAGGGGCTCCTCTCCGAGTGAGACGGCCAGTCGGATCTGGCCAAGTGACTGGACCTCATTCCCTGTGAATCCGAATAGAGGGGTGGCCACGGACTGCAGCTCAGTATTCTCGATTTGCAGCTGTTCATATGCTTTCAAGTATAAGATGTTTACTGAGCTGCCTGTATCCACAATGGTCCTGTGGACCTGATAATTTGCTATCACTGCGGTGATGACCAGGGCATCATCGTGAGGTACTTCCACTCCTTGCAGATCTGCGGGGCCAAAACTGATCTGCGGCCCGTGCGCTTGGGCGGAACTACTGCCCACTTGATAGATGTCTAAACGTCGAACCTGAGACTTCCGAGCTCGGTTGGAATCTCCATAAGTGGGGCTACCAGAAATCACATTGATGGACCCATGTACAGCGTTTTGTTGATTAGCCTGCTCTTCACTTGCGTTCCCTTGCCCGGGGGAACTGGGGGTCGGGAATAACGGTCTGGCCGTGGGGGCGGTCGGTCAGACGTTGGGCTCTGATTGGTGCTGTGGTGTTCTTCCTCGACCTCGACCGCGACCGCCTCCCTGATGAGCTCCTCTCGGGCTTCCTCGGCTGGCATGACCTCGACCTCGGCTAGCCTGCCAGCAGTCTTGAAGGTCATGGGTGTGGCTTGTTGGGACCGGGTGCATGTCGACAAGGATACGAGTTCGTAAAATTTAAAATTTTTACGTGCAGCGGAAGAGTTTGCATAAAATAATTTCCTAAATTATTTTAACTTTGTATCTAGCATGCAACCTTATAGTGTATCGACATAATCATAAAATAAAAATTTGCGAAAAAGTAAACTAATTTACCAAGTACCTCGCGTAACTTGAAGAAAGGGACGAGATCCAACCGTAGCGTCCCTTGGAAGCTTCGCCTCTATTCGCGTCCACGCCGAGTTCTCTTCGGGATGACTTCGCAAAGTCACGAGTTTTGTGCCGACAAGAACTACTAGATTCTCGGAAGGCACAACTAGAAGGATAAGAGAAAATAATGAAAAACTAACCAACGAAGTAACGGAATCAAATTCCGGGAAGAGAGGAATCGCTATCCGCTTCTTCTTCTTCGCGTTCGGGTTCTCCTTCTTCTTCTTGAAGCTCACGCCAACCTCAACTAAGGGAGGAGTTGCGCCGGCCCTAAGTCACCAAGTGGGCGCCGGCCCTAGGCTCCAAGTGGGCGCCGGCCCTAGGCAAGAGAGGGAGAGGGAGAAGAGAAGAGAAGAGATTAAGAGAGAGAGGGAGAGCTCTATGATTCAATTACTTGAATTGGAATTAAGGGCTAGCCTTTGGTTCCTTTATATAGTAGCAACTCCTTTGCTAAGTCTCCCTCTAAACCGAATTAACGGAATTAACGGAATTAGTTATAAGAAATTTATCTTATAAATTTTCTTATTGCTTATTCCGTTTAAGCCTAGTCTTATTATAACCATTTATAATAAAACAAATTAGTTATCATAAGAAATTTATTCTATAAATTTTCTTATGAATTTTATTATAACTAACTTTATAATAAAACTAATTATTTATCATAAGAAATTTATCCTATAAATTCTTATGAATTAATTCCGTTTAAACCAAGTCTTTATTATAAACTAATTTATAATAAAAACTAATTCTTCTTCTCTTTAAATTATGGAATAAATTTTATAAGAAATTTATAAACTTTCTTATTATGGAAAAATCAATTCATAATTGATTTTATAAAATTAAAATAAACCCAATTCATGGATTATTTTAATCTTCCATAAAAGAATAAATTTCTATAAATTTATTTATATAAATTTCTTTATACAAATTTATTTATCCATAATTCATAAAATAAATCGTGCTTGATTTATCTTATTAATTAAACCAAATAAATTGATTTAATTCCCTTTAATGGCCGGCCACCACAAGGAGGGTTAATACCCTCTTTGGCCGGCCAAAACCGACCCGAACCGATCGCGAATTAAACTCATTTAATTCGCCCAAAAAGCCTTCAAAAGACTTAGCCATTTTAGTTTCCATTGCGCCTCTGATTAACTCAGATTCGACTTATTTCTCTTGATCGGAAAATCCAATTTTCAACTCGTTTTAAATCCCTCGGATTACTCGTAGTGCGTGTGACTAAATAGGCTTTCGATTTATGTTGGCCGTCTATAATTAACTAATTATAGAACGATCATGAGTGGCACCTAGTAGTACATCATGATCCCCAATTAATCGAAAGATCAACGGTTTGACCTCAGAAGAAATTATTCTGAAACCCTTCAGCAGCTCTAATGAATCGTGCCCCATTCCCTTCACCACCTTATACCCACTTGGTTCAGGACACGGTCAATGGTGTCAGTCCCCACTAGGCTGACTACGTCACGCCTAGCCCAAGTAATGTCTTACTCGTCCTTTGGATTTCTAATTACTCTCATGTATTTTAGAGACTCTCACTCTAAACATGATATGCTCTGGCCAGAGGCTTTGAGTAACAATCCGACGATAGGCCTGGGTATACATCTCCTCGCAAGGAGTGGTGAATCCTTTGTAGGCTGTTCAAACATCTTCGGGCACTTCGGCTTATACCCGATCATCCTGGGTCCACACCTCCTTGGAGATGCTTGCTTAAGATGTCAAAGTATAAGTCTCATGACCAAGATGACTTGAACACCGCAAGTCAAAGGAACATCGCACTTAAGCCGCAGTAAGATCTTCATTGACATATCTACATGTAGATTCCCATATGAAGTCTTACAGCTAGTCACTCCAATGAACTAGTTCCCTTAACTAGCATCCATGTTTATCTCCGGACATCCCAATGTCACCAGCCAGTGAGAATCAGCTGATTAGAGAATAACCCATGCTAGTCTCAACAGAATTGATAGTGTCCGTTTTTATCAATTCATCGACTAGGGATATTTTCAATACTTCACATTTGCGCATTTAGAGATAATCACTAGTTGTGATCTCATCACAAATTCTCTTATGCTGTGAGTTGTATTGCGGACATTCAGTAGATGAGTTTAAGATCCCAATCAAATACACAAGCATGTATACTCAAATAGTGAATTATCATTTATTAATATAAATGTTTTACAATCATAAGGCGATTGCCTTAGGACACTTCTCTCATATCACTAACAAACTCCCACTTGGCCTAATGCCAATCGCTACGGTATCCAATACCACAGGCTCTAACATGACCCTCAAACTTGCTTTGAGGCAAGGCCTTAGTTAAAGGATCCGCTATATTCCTTTCAGTGGGAACTCTCTCAATTTGTATGTCATTCCTACTTATAATCTCTCTGATCAGATGATAGCGGCGAAGCACGTGTTTGGATCGCTGATGAGACCTTGGTTCCTTTGCTTGTGCAATAGCTCCATTGTTGTCGCAGTAAACCGGCACTGCATCATCAATGGTTGGAACCACACCAAGTTCGGAGACAAACTTCTTGATCCAGACTGCTTCCTTTGCTGCTTCCGAAGCTGCGATATATTCCGCTTCCGTGGTGGAATCCGCTACGGTGTCTTGTTTGGAACTTTTCCAACTTACTGCGCCTCCATTCAAAGTAAATACGTATCCAGACTGCGATTTGGAGTCATCCTTATCTGTCTGGAAACTGGCATCTGTATACCCACGTATTACCAAATCTCCTTCTCCATATATTAGGAACACATCCTTAGTTCTTCTTAAGTACTTAAGGATTGTCTTAACAGCCGCCCAGTGATCCATTCCTGGATCCGACTGGTATCTGCTTGTGACGCTCAAAGCATACGATACATCAGGCCTAGTACATAACATAGCATACATGATAGATCCTATCGCGGATGCATAGGGAATCTTATTCATGCAAATCCTCTCGTCTTCTGTGCGCGGACACATAGACTTTGAAAGGTTGATCCCATGCCTGATGGGAAGGTAACCTTTCTTGGATTCCGACATGCTAAACCTTTTTAGCACTCGGTCTATATATGTAGACTGCGAAAGACCGAGCAACCGTTTTGATCTATCTCTATAGATTCTAATCCCAAGGATATAGGTTGCTTCTCCCAGGTCTTTCATGGAGAAAGTTTTGGATAACCAAATTTTAACTGTCTGTAAGACTGAAATATCGTTTCCTATAAGTAAGATGTCGTCGACATATAATACTAGGAATACGACTGCACTCCCACTAACCTTCTTGTACACACAGGGTTCGTCAGGATTTTGTGAGAAATCAAACTTTTTGATTGTCTCATCAAAACGGATGTTCCAGCTCCTAGATGCTTGCTTCAGTCCATATATGGATCGTCGAAGCTTGCATACCTTGGTTTTATCAACCGATGTGAAACCTTCAGGCTGTATCATGTATACGTCCTCAAGCAGGTTTCCGTTAAGGAAAGCTGTTTTCACATCCATTTGCCAAATCTCATAATCATAATGAGCTGCTATGGCTAGGAGCATCCGAATGGATTTAAGCATAGCTACTGGCGAATAGGTTTCGTCATAATCAATTCCTTGTTTCTGACGATATCCTTTTGCCACTAATCTAGCCTTAAAGGTAACAACATTACCTTCCATGTCGGTTTTCTTCTTGAAAACCCACTTGCACCCTATGGGTTTAATCCCTTCAGGTGGGTTAACCAAGTCCCATACTTGATTTTCGTACATGGAATCCATTTCCGACTTCATGGCTTCAAGCCATTTGTCCCTTTCTGAACTTTTCAGAACATCTTCATAACTGATAGGTTCGTCATCGCCAATGAGCAACACGTCGTTCGATTCACTTACGAGAAATCCGTATCTCTCTGGAATGTTGCGTGTCCTATCAGACCTACGAAGAGGTGGTGTAGTTTTAGGTTCAACTGATAGCTCATCATTATGAATTATCGGTTGTGGGCCTAGACTCGGTGTCTCTGTAATGTCTATTGGAGTTTCTTGAACTTCATCAAGTTCAAAGCCACTCCCACTGTTTTCTTGTAAAAGAAATTCTTTTTCTAGAAATACAGCATGCCTTGAAACAAACACCTTTTGTTCCAAGGGATGATAGAATTGGTAACCCTTCGTTTCCTTAGGGTATCCAATAAATAGACATTTATCAGACTTAGCATCCAATTTGTCTGATACAACCCGCTTCACGTAAGCAGGACAACCCCATATCTTAAGGTGAGTTAAGTGAGGTTTCTTACTATTCCAAATCTCATATGGAGTAGTAGAGACTACCTTGGTCGGGACTCTGTTTAATAAATAAACAGCTGTCTTAAGTGCATAACCCCAAAAGGATTTTGGAAGAGTTGCATGATTCATCATCGACCTAACCATGTCCATCAAGGTTCGGTTGCGCCTCTCAGATACACCATTATGCTGTGGTGTATATGGCGGAGTCCATTGGGATAATATCCCATTGTCCCTTAGATAATCTTGAAACTCTTGACTTAAGTATTCACCACCCCGATCGGATCGAAGTATTTTAATACTTTTGCCAAGCTGTTTCTCTACTTCATTTCTGAACTCTTTGAATTTATCAAAGCTTCAGATTTGTGTTTCATCAAGAACACGTACCCAAATCGTGAGTGATCATCGATAAAGGTGATGAAGTAGTTATAGCCTCCTTGTGCTGGAGTTGACATTGGTCCACATACATCGGTATGTATTAGACCAAGCAACTCTCCCACTGGATTACCTTTTCCGGTAAAGGGTAATTTGGTCATCTTGCCTTTTAAGCATGATTCGCATGTATCAAATGAACCGGGTTCAAATGATTCCAAAATTCCACATCGGTGTAATTCGGTCATGCGTTTCTTACTTACATGGCCAAGACGACAATGCCAAGTGTAGGAGTCTATTCGATTATCTATTCGAGCACGTTTGTTGCTAACTTCGATATTGAAAACGTCACTGGATAAATCTAACGTGTAGATGCCATTGCACAAAGTTCCATTCCCATAAAGAACGCCATTTAAAGTTATGTAACAACAATTGTTACTAAAAGTTAAATGATAACCCTTTTCATTCAAACATGAAATAGATACAATGTTCTTTATCAACGAAGGAACGAAATAGCAATTATCCAATTCTAAGACACGTCCAGTGGGGAGCTTTAGCAAATATGTTCCGATGGCAACAGCAGCAATCTTTGCTCCGTTTCCAACTCGCAAATTCGCTTCTCCTTTGACGAGTCTTCTTCTATTCCTTAGCCCTTGTATGTCATTACATATATGTGAGCTACACCCAGTATCAAGTACCCATGTGTTTGAGGAAATAGAGTGACATTCAATAACGAAGATACTTGAAGAGGATGGGGCATCGGATGCCTTCTCTTTCAAGGACTCAAGATAAATCTTGCAGTTTCTTCGCCAGTGACCCTCCTTGCCACAATGATGGCAAGTGCCTTTTGGTTTCTTTTCAGTCTTTTTAGCCTTTTTCTTCTTTCCCTTATTCTGTTCTTTGGCCTTCCTCTTAGAACCTTTCTTTGAGGAACCAACTAACAGTATCGTCTTCTGATCCTGCTTTACAGAAGGCTCTATAGTCTTCAGCAGGTTGAGCAACTCAGGAAACTGGTCTGGAGTTGCATTTTCAGAAGGACGTTTGGGAAGTTGATCTTCAAGGACACAAGCAGGCTTTTCTGCCTTAAGGACTATCCTCAGGTTTCGAAGCCAGTCTATGAAGTTAGGCCCAGTTAATTTATTGGTGTCCAAAATGGAACGCAAGTTTAGGGAAGACATGATCGAGTGATTATCCTAGAAATACAAATTGAGATTATGTGAGAAGATTTATTAAAGAATGTATCAACATACATAAATTAAATCCTATTTATTTTTCGAATTGATTCACCCTTATTATCAATTCGGGAGATCGTAGGAACATCTCCAAATAGGTTGATAT
Organism: Boesenbergia rotunda; assembly: GCA_024364735.1. Lineage (NCBI taxonomy): Eukaryota > Viridiplantae > Streptophyta > Magnoliopsida > Zingiberales > Zingiberaceae > Boesenbergia > Boesenbergia rotunda. Next base: position 116,934 of record JAGFNQ010001673.1, on the reverse strand, counting down.
CCAACCATAGATAAGAACAACCATGGCTGTGGCCATCAAGTTCCTCTTAGCTATGAAGGTAGGTAATTATACCGATTACACATCACATATATGTAACTATCACATTATGCTATCAACTAATTGAATGTTTGCATAAAACATTGGTTGTTAACTCATTAACAAGTATGTATCATTATACATAGCACCCAACTGCACCTCTCTTTACATCGACCTTGGCTGTGGCACAACAAATCGATGCTCCAAGCTTAAGGCTGACCCATTAATCAAGAAATAGTTTTAACATGGTTGGAGCTCATTCAACCGCTTAGTCAGGCTTGGATGTGTCCAACAACCAAAACTAATGATTGACCTCTGACTCGAACTATATTATTCATAAACTAATTCCATGGTTTGAACATGTTGAGGTTCAAGTCGGGCATGGATGTGTCCATCAACCCAAGCGAGAAACAAAACTCCGATTCTAACCATATTAATGGAAGGTGTTGGCCTTAATATTTTGTAAGGGGTTTTGGGTCTCATTCTTTTAAGCACATTCATGACATAAAATTATGTCATGACTAACGATTTCCTTAATAAAGTATGTATGTGACTTAATTTATCAAGTCTCATGAATTAAATTAGGAACCGGATTTCCTAATCATAATTTCATACTTTATTAAAGGAATTGTTTTGGGAAACAATTTCCTAATTGTCATAATTAATTTCGGAAATAATATGTTCAAGACTTTGATTTCTCTAAATCAAATCTTGTTAAATTAAGAGACAAATCCCTTAATTCAACTACATATTATTTTCATGAAAATCTCATTTAAGAAACTCTATAGGAAACCATTTTCCTAATTAATTTTGGAGACAACAATATGTAAGAGCATCACCTCTTAAACATATTTTATTCATGGATTTAATTAATTACAACAAATTGTTTTCTAAGGGTGGCTCCCCGAGGCTCAGATACCCAAAGAAAAATAATGTGTTGTAAATCCAATTGGACGGCTCCCCGAGGCTCAATCCAATCAAACATGACAATTTCAATTTAAAATTGGAAAATTAAATTACAACAACTAACTTTAAATTGGACGGCTCCCCGAGGCTCAATCCAAAATAAAGAATTTTGTTGTCAATTTAAAAACCAATTCAAATTTAATTGTCAATTAACTGTCCATGAATTTGTCTAGACTTTCTTAAAAGAAAGTGCCCAAAATTGCGAGATTTCGAAAATTGATTTTCAGAATAATTGTAAGTTTCTGGTACAAAGGAAACTTACATATTTCCAAAATTGGAAAATTTCTAAAATAGAAAAATTTCCAAAATTGGAAAGTTTCCAAAGATGGGAAGTTTCGAAATTATTATAAAATTTCAGAAAATAGAAAATTTCAAACGTTTGCGAANCGACATCTACACTCCACCGCCTATGATCATGAAGACTTCAATTTTAGGTGGTCAATGATCGAGACTTGGTTCGGAATGGAGTGGCATGTAGAGATTGCCGCTTGAAGAGCCCTTCGAGATTCCAAAGGATAAGCATAGGAAGAACTTATGTTGAGACCGGGTGCATGTTGACATGGATGCGGGTTCGTAATTTCAAAATTAATTACGTGCAGCGGAAGGTTTAGCATAAATAATTTCTCTAATTCATTTAACCACACATCTAAGCATGCAAGTTTATCTTGTGTAGACATGATCATATATTTGAAATTTTGTAGAAACATAAACTAATTTACGTATTACCTCGCGTAACTCGAAGGAAGGGACGAGATCCAACCGTAAGCGTCCTTGGAAGCTCCGCCTCTATTCGCGTCCACGCTGAGTATCTTCGGGATGACTTCGCAAAGCCACGAGTTTCGTGTTCTCGAGAACTACTAGATTCTCTGAGAACGTGACGAGAAAAACCAAGAGAGAAGTCGGAAGACTAACCACAAAAAGGATGGCCGGAATCAAAATTCCGGCGAAGCAAAAGAAGAGGCTTGCGGCAAAAAAGATCCTTGCGGCAAACTTTAATTCCGGCAGCACCTTCTTCCGACCAAGAGATGGCCAGAGCTTCCTTCTCCGGCAGCAGATGGTGGTCGGCAGGGAAAGGGCAGGGGCGGCCGGCTGGTGCTCCTTCTTGGGGCTGGTTGCGCACGGCAAGAAGGGGAGAAGAGAAGGAGAGAAAGAGAGGGAGAGAGCCTATGCCTTCATCTCTATTATTCACACCCAAGCCTTGCCTTGGGTCCTTTATATAGTGGCTCTCAACCATCAAGCCACTCAAATATGAATAACTTATTCCATCATGCCAAGTTTGATTTTATATCATGGTTAAAATCATATTTTAATTCATGATAAAAATCTTCTCTCCTATGGAATAAATTTTCTTATCATGGTAAATCAATCCATGATTAATTTTATAAAATAAACCAATCCATGGTTCATTTTAATTTCCATGAAAAATAAACCAGACCTTGTTTATTATATAAAAATTTATATCATCCATAATTTTATAAAACAAACCACACTTGGTTTATTTTATAAATTGAACCAAAAACTTGGTTATCTCCCTTTGTTGTGGCCGGCCAAGCAAAGAGGATGGAGGCCCTCTTTGGCCGGCCCATCCAAGCCAAGCCCCAATGAATTAAACTTATTTAATTCATCTATTAAGTCTTCAAAGACTTAGCCATTTTACGCTTCCGATGCGTCCTGAAAAATTCAGATTCGACTTATCGTTTGGCTCAACCAAACTTAATCTCTCTTGATTGGAAAATCTAATTTTCAACTCGTTTTAAATCCCTCGGATTACTCGTAGTGCGTGTGACTAAATAGGCTTTCGATTTATGTTGGTCGTCTATAATTAATCAATTAATTATAGAACGATCATGAGTGGCACCTAGTAGTACATCATGATCCCCAATTAATCGAAAGATCAACGGTTGACCTCAGAAACAAATCTGAAACCCTTCAGCAGCTATAATGAATCGTGCCCCATTCCCTTCACCATCTTATACCCACTTGTTCAGGACATGGTCTATGTGTGTCAGTCCCCACTAGGCTGACTACGTCACACCTAGCCAAAGTAACGTTTTCTGGTCCTACGGATTCTAATTACTCTCATGTATTTAAGAGATTCATACTCTGAACATGTCATGCTCTGGCCAGAGGCTTCGAGTAACAATCCGACGATAGGCCTCGGGTATACATCTCCTTGCTAGGAGTGGTGAATCCTTTGTAGGCTGTTCAAACATCTTCGGGTACTTCGGCTTATACCCAATCATCCTGGGTCCACACCTCCTTAGAGATGCTTGCTTAAGATGTCAAAGTATAAGTCTCCATGACCAAGATGACTTAAACACCGCAAGTCAAAGGAACATCGCACTTAAGCTGTAGTAAGAACTTCACTGACATATCTATATGTAGACTACCATATGAAGTTTTACATCCAGTCACTCCAATGAACTAGTTCCCTTAACTAGCATTCATGTTTATCTCCGGTCATCTGAATGTCACCTGCCAGTGAGAATCAGCTGATTAGAGAATAACCCATGCTGTCTCAACAGAATTGATAATGTCCGTATTTATCAATTCATTGACTAGGGGACAATTTCAATACTTTACAATTGCACATGTAGAGATAATCACTAGTTGTGAATTCATCACAAATTCTCTCATGCTGTGAATTGTATTGCGGACATTCAGTAAATGAGTTTAAGATCTCAATCAAATACACAAACATGTATACTCAAATAGTGAATATTCATTTATTAGAATAAATGAATTACAATCATAAGGCGATTGCCTTAGGACACTTCTCTCATATCACTAACAAACTCCCACTTGGCCTAATGCCAATCGCTACGGTACCCAATACCGTAGGCTCTAACATGACCCTCAAACTTACTTTGAGGCAAGGACTTAGTTAAAGGATCCGCTAAATTCCTTTCAGTGGGAATTTTCTCAATTTGTATATCATTCCTACTTATAATCTCTCTGATCAGATGATAGCGGCGAAGCACATGTTTGAATCGCTGATGAGACCTTGGTTCCTTTGCTTGTGCAATAGCTCCATTGTTGTCGCAGTAAACCGGTATTGCTTCATCAATGGTTAGAACCACACCAAGTTCTGAGACAAACTTTTTGATCCAGACTGCTTCCTTTGCTGCTTCCGAAGCTGCAATATATTCCGCTTCCGTGGTAGAATCCGCTACGCAGTCTTGCTTGGAACTCTTCCAAATTATTGCGCCTCCATTCAAAATAAATACGTATCCAGACTGAGATTTGGAGTCATCCTTATCTGTCTGGAAACTAGCATCTGTATACCCACGTATTACCATATCACCTTCTCCATATATTAGGAACACATCCTTAGTGTTTCTTAAGTACTGAGGATTGTCTTGACAGCCGCCCAATGATCCATTCCTGGATCAGACTGGTATCTGCTTGTGACGCTCAGAGCATACTATACATCGGGCCTAGTACATAACATAACATACAATAGATCCTATCGCGGATGCATAAGGAATCTTATTAATGCAAATCCTCTCGTCTTCTGTGCGCGAACACATAGACTTCGAAAGGTTGATCCCATGCCTGATGGGAAGGTATCCTTTCTTGAATTCCGACATGCTAAACCTTTCTAGCACTCGGTCTATATATGTAGACTGCGAAAGACCAAGCAATCGTTTTGATCTATCTCTATAGATTCTAATCCCAAGGATATAGGTTGCTTCTCCCAGGTCTTTCATGGAGAAAGTTTTGGACAACCAAATTTTAACTGACTGTAAGACTGATATATCGTTTCCTATAAGTAATATGTCATTGACATATAACACTAGGAATACAACTGCACTCCCATTAACCTTCTTGTACACACAAGGTTCGTCAGGATTTTGTGAGAAATCAAACTCTTTGATTGTCTCATCAAAACGGATGTTCCAGCTCCTGGATGCTTGCTTTAGTCCATATATGGATCGTCGAAGCTTGCATACTTTGATTTTATTAACCGATGTGAAACCTTCAGGTTGTATCATGTATACATCCTCAAGCAGGTTTCCATTAAGGAAAGCTGTTTTCACATCCATTTGCCATATCTCATAATCATAATGAGCTGCTATGGCCAGGAGCATCCGAATGGATTTAAGCATAGCTACTGGCGAATAGGTTTCGTCATAATCAATTCCTTGTTTCTGACGATATCCTTTTGTCACTAATCTAGCCTTAAAGGTAACAACATTACCTTTCATCTCAGTTTTCTTCTTGTAAACCCACTTGCACCCTATGGGCTTAATCCCTTCAGGTGGGTTAACCAAGTCCCATATTTGATTTTTGTACATGGAATCCATTTCCGACTTCATGGCTTCAAGCCATTTATCCCTTTCTGAATTTTTCAGAACATCTTCATAACTGATAGGTTCGTCATCGTTAATGAGTAACACATCGTTCGATTCACTTATGAGAAATCCGTATCTCTCTGGAATATTGCGTGTCCTATCAGACCTATGAAGAAATGGTGTTGTTTTAGGTTCAACTGATAGCTCATCATTATGAGTTATTGATTGTGGGTCTAGACTAGGTGTCTCTGTAATGTCTATTAGATTTTCTTGAACTTCTTCAAGTTCAATGCTACTGCCACTGTTTTCTTGTAAAAGAAATTCTTTTTCTAGAAATACAGCATACCTTGAAACAAACACCTTCTGTTCCAAGAGATGATAGAATTGGTAACCTTTTGATTCCTTAGGGTATCCAATAAATAGACATTTATCAGACATAGGCATCCAATTTGTCTGATACAGTCCGCTTTACATAAGCAGGACAACCCCATATCTTTAGGTGAGATAAATGAGGTTTCTTACTATTCCACGTCTCATATGGAGTAGTAGAGACTACCTTGGTCGGGACTCTATTTAGTAAGTAAACAGATGTCTTAAGCGCATAGCCCCAAAAGGATTTTGGAAGAGTTGCATGATTCATCATAGATCTAACCATGTCCATCAAGGTTCGGTTACGCCTCTCAGATACACCATTATGCTGTGGTGTATATGGCGGAGTCCATTAAGACAATATCCCATTATCCCTAAGATAATCATGAAACTCTTGACTCAAGTATTCACCACCCCGATCGGATCGAAGTATCTTAATACTTTTGCCAAGCTGTTTCTCTACTTCACTTCTGAACTCTTTGAATTTCTCAAAAGCTTCAGATTTGTGTTTCATTAAGAACACATACCCGAATCGTGAGTGATCATCGATAAAGGTAATGAAGTAGCTATAGCCTCCTTGTGCAAGAGTTGACATTGGTCCACATACATCAGTATGTATTAGACCAAGCAATTCTCCCACTGGTTTACCTTTTTCGGAAAAGGGTAATTTGGTCATCTTGCCTTTTAAGCATGATTCGCATGTTTCAAATGAACCGGGTTCAAATGATTCCAGAATTCCACATCGGTGTAATTTAGTCATGCGTTTCTTACTTACATGGCCAAGACGACAATGCCACATATAAGAGTCTATTTAATTATCTATTCGAGCACGTTTGTTGCTAACTTCGATATTGAATACGTCACCGGATAAATCTAACGTGTAGATACCATTGCATAAAGTTCCGGTCTCATAAAGAACACCATTTAAAGTTATGTAACAGCAATTGTTACTAAAAGTTAAATGATAACCCTTTTCATTCAAGCATGAAATAGATACAATGTTCTTTATTAACGAAGGAACAAAATAACAATTATCCAATTCTAAGACAAGTCCAGTAGGGAGCTTTAGCAAATATGTTCCGATGGCAACAGCAGCAATCTTTGCTCCATTTCCAACTCACAAATTCGCTTCTCCCTTGACGAGTCTTCTTCTATTCCTTAGCCCCTGTATGTCATTACATATATGTGAGCTACACCCAGTATCAAGTACCCAAGTGTCCGAGGAAATAGAGTGACATTCAATAACGAAGATACCTGAAGAGGGTGGGGTATCGGATGCCTTCTTCTTCAAGGACTCAAGATAAACCTTACAGTTTCTTCGCTAGTGGCCCTCCTTGCCGCAGTGATGGCAAGTGTCTTTTGGTGCCTTTTCAATCTTTTTGGCATTTTTCTTCCTTCCCTTATTTTGTTCTTTGGGCTTCCTCTTAGAGCCTTTCTTTGAGGAACCAACTAACAGTACAGTCTTCTGATCCTGCTTTACAGAAGGCTCTACAGTCTTCAGCAGGTTAAGCAACTCAGGAATGGTAGTCTCCAGTTTGTTCATCCGATAGTTCATCACAAACTGTGAGTAACTCTTGGGCATACAATGCAGAATTAAGTCAATACTTAGTTCATGATCCATTGCAAATCCGAGTGTGCCTAGTCGCTCAATGTACCCCAACATCTTCAACACAAACTGTGAAACAGAAGTGCCTTCCTGCATCTTAGAGGTGAAGAGGAGGCTGGAGACCTCAAACCTTTCAGATCTCGCCTACTCGTCAAACAGCTCATGAAGATGGAAGACGATGGTATGAGCATCCATATGCTCATGCTGCTTTTGTTGCTCAGGTACCATAGCGGCCAGCATGATGCAACTCGCAAGTTCAGAATCGACCACATGTTTCTGATAGGCCACTAACTGGTCTGGAGTTGCATCTTCAGGAGGATGGTTGGGAAGTTGTTCTTCAAGGACATAAGCAAGCTTTTCTGCCTTAAGGACTATCCTCAGGTTTCAAAGCCAGTCCATGAAGTTTGGCCCAGTCAGCTTATTGGTGTCCATAATGGAACACAAATTCAGAGAAGGCATGATCAGGTGATTATCCTAGAAATACAAATTGAGGTTATGTGATGAGAATGATAAAGAATGCATCAATATACATTAATTAAATCTTATTTATTTTTCGAATTGAATAACCCTTTTTATCAATTCTGGAGATCGTAGGAACATCTCCAAATAGGTTGATATCCAACCATAGATAAGAACAACCATGGCTAGAGTCCATCAAGTTATTCTTAGCTATGAAGGTAGGTAATTATACCGATTACATATTATACATATGTAACTATCACATTATGCTATCAACTAATTGAATGTTTGCATAAATCATTAGATTGTTAACTCATTAACAAGTATGCAACAATATACATAGCACCCAACTGCACCTCTCTTTACATCGACCTTGGCTGTGGCACAACAAATCGATGCTCCAAGCTTAAGGCTGACCCATTAATCAAGAAATAGTTTTAATATGGTTGGAGCTCATTCAACCGTTTAGTCAGGCTTGGATGTGTCCAACAACCAAAACTAAGGATTGACCTCTGACTCCAACTATATTAATCATAAACTAATTCCATGGTTTGAACATGTTGAGGTTCAAGCCGGGCATGGATGTGTCCATCAACCCAAACGAGAAACAAAACTCCGGTTCTAACCATATTAATGGAAGGTGTTGGTATTAATATTTTGTAAGGGGTTTTGGGTCTCATCCTTTTCTTTTATGCACATTCATGACATATAATTATGTCATGTTCTAACGATTTCCTTAATAAAGTATGTATGTGACTTAATTTATCAAGTCTCATTAATTGAATTAGGAACCGGATTTCCTAATTCTAATTTCATACTTTATTCAAGGAATTGTTTTGGGAAACAATTTTCTGAATTATCATAATCAATTTCGGAAATAATATGTTTAAGACTTTGATTTCTCTAAATCAAATCTTATTAAATTAAGAGACAGATTCCCTTAATTCAACCACATATTATTTTCATAAAAATCTTATTTAAGAAAATATACTCTATAGGAAACAATTTTCCTAATTAATTTTGGAGACAATAATATGTAAGAGCATCAACTCATAAATCAAATAAGGAAATTATCGTTTGAGAATCACCTCAAAAATTTCCAAGATTTGATCACATATTTTATTTATGGAAAATTAATATCAATAACTTAATTTGGACGGCTCCCCGCGGCTCAATCCAAATTAAACATTTGACAGCATAAATTCAATTTAGGAATTTTAATTATAACAACTAACATTAAATTGGACGGCTCCCCGAGGCTCAATCCAAAATAAAGAATTTTGTAAATAATTTAATTTCCAATTATAAATTTAAATGCCAATTAATATTCCTATAATTTGTCTAGACTTTCTTGAAAGAAAGTGCCCAAAATTGTGAGTTTTTCATAAATGGAATGTTTCCAAAAATAAAAGGTTTTCAGAATAATTGTAAGTTTCTGGTATAAAGAAAACTTATGTTTTTCCAAAATTGAAAATTTTCCAAAAATGGAAAGTTTTCACAATTATCATAAAATTTCAGAAACAGAGATATTTCAAAAGTTTACGAAATTTCATGAGGATTTCCAAACTTTGAAATTCCTAAATCAAAAATTTACCATAATTGGAAAGTTTTCATAATTGAAAATTTTCCAAAATTGAGAACATGATAAAGCTTTCCGTAAAACAATTATACGATTATGTCGAACACAAACCTCGGCTCTGATACCACTGTTGGTACCGGGTGCATGTTGACATGGATGCGGGTTCGTAATTTCAAAATTAATTACATGCTGTGGAAGGTTTAGCATTAATAATTTCTCTAAATCATTTAAGCACACATCTAAGCATGCAAGTTTATCTTGTGTAGACATGATCATATATTTGAAATTTTGAAGAAACATAAAGTAATTTATGTATTACCTCGCATAACTCAAAGGAAGGGACGAGATCCAACCGTAAGCGTCCCTTGGAAGCTCCGCCTCTATTCGCGTCCACGCCGAGTATCTTCGGGATGACTTCGCAAAGCCACGAGTTTCGTGTTCTCGAGAACTACTAGATTCTCTGAGAACGTAACGAGAAAAACCAAGAGAGAAGTCGGAAGACTAACCACAAAAGGATGGCCGGAATCAAAATTCCGGCGAAGCAAAAGAAGAGGCTTGCGGCAAAAAGGATCCTTGCGGCAAACTCTAATTCCGGCAGCACCTTCTTCCGACCAAGAGATGGCCAGAGCTTCCTTCTCCGGCAGCAGATGGTGGTCGGCAGGGAAAGGGCAGGGGCGGCCGGCTGGTGCTCCTTCTTGGGGCTGGTTGCCGCACGGCAAGAAGGGGAGAAGAGAAGGAGAGAAAGAGAGGGAGAGAGCCTATGCCTTCATCGCTATTATTCACACCCAAGCCTTGCCTTGGGTCCTTTATATAGTGGCCTCTCAACCATCAAGCCACTCAAATATGGAATAACTTATTCCATCATGCCAAGTTTGATTTTATATCATGGTTAAAATCATATTTTAATTCATGATAAAAATCTTCTCTCCTATGGAATAAATTTCCTTATCATGGTAAATCAATCCATGATTGATTTTATAAAATAAACCAATCCATGGTTCATTTTAATTTCCATGAAAAATAAACCAAACCTTGGTTTATTATATAAAAATTTATATTATCCATAATTTTATAAAACAAACCACACTTGGTTTATTTTATAAATTGAACCAAAAACTTGGTTCTCTCCCTTTGTTGTGGCCGGCCAAGCAAAGAGGATGGAAGCCCTCTTTGCCCGGCCCATCCAAGCCAAGTCCCAATGAATTAAACTTATTTAATTCATCTATTAAGTATTCAAAAGACTTTAGCCATTTTACGCTTCCGATGCGTCTCTGAAAAATTCAGATTCGACTTATCGTTTGGCTCAACCAAACTTAATCTCTCTTGATTGGAAAATCCAATTTTCAACTCGTTTTAAATCCCTCAGATTACTCGTAGTGCGTGTGACTAAATAGGCTTTCGATTTATGTTGGTCATCTATAATTAATCAATTAATTATAGAACGATCATGAGTGGCACCTAGTAGTACATCATGATCCCCAATTAATCGAAAGATCAACGGTTGACCTCAGAAACAATTCTGAAACCCTTCAGCAGCTATAATGAATCGTGCCACATTCCCTTCACCATCTTATACCTACTTGGTTCAGGACATGGTCTATGTGTGTTAGTCCCCACTAGGCTGACTACGTCACACCTAGCTCAAGTAACGTTTTCTCGTCATACGGATTCTAATTACTCTCATGTATTTAAGAGATTCATTCTCTGAACATGTCATGCTCTGGCCAGAGGCTTCGAGTAACAATCCGACGATAGGCCTCGGGTATACATCTCCTCGCAAGGAGTGGTGAATCCTTTATAGGCTGTTCAAAATCTTCGGGCACTTCGGCTTATACCCAATCATCCTGGGTCCACACCTCCTTGGAGATGCTTGCTTAAGATGTCAAAGTATAAGTCTCCATGACCAAGATGACTTGAACACCGCAAGTCAAAGGAACATCGCACTTAAGCTGCAGTAAGAACTTCACGGACATATCTATATGTAGACCACCATATGAAGTTTTACAGTCAGTCACTCCAATGAACTAGTTCCCTTAACTAGCATTCATGTTTATCTCCGGACATCTCTATGTCACTAGCCAGTGAGAATCAGCTGATTAGAGAATAACCCATGCTAGTCTCAACAGAATTGATAGTGTCCATATTTATCAATTCATCGACTAGGGACAATTTCAATACTTCACAATTGCACATGTAGAGATAATCACTAGTTGTGAATTCATCACAAATTCTCTCATGCTGTGAATTGTATTGCGGACATTCAGTAAATGAGTTAAAGATCTCAATCAAATACAAAAACATGTATACTCAAATAGTGAATATTCATTTATTAGAATAAATGATTACAATCATAAGGCGATTGCCTTAGGACACTTCTCTCATATCACTAACAGCTTAGGCCTAGATATTGGAATCAAGAATAACAAACACAATCAAAAGCCACTGAGAAGGTAATTAGCATTTTGATAAATATTTTACCTAATAACATTTTGAGTTGTGTAGGGGCATACCAAAATGCATGTGAATTGTGTAGCAAATTGAAAGAATATCATGAAAATCCTTCACAAGTTCAAGAGCCAAAGGAGAAAAGTTAAATGGGTCAAGAAGAAGAAGAAAAAAAAGGAAGTGTCAATTTCTTCAAGTGAAGAGGAGGAATTAAGTGAATGATCATCAACCTCCTCAAGAGAAGAAGAGGAAGAGGTCACCACCTCAAGGATTGAGGGGGAGGAGAGACCCTCAACCGTACCGGATCAAGAGGAGGCATCCACATCATCAAAAGTTGAAGAAGAAGCTCCAACCTCGACCAAAGCAAAGAAAAAGCACCATATTACATGCTTTGGGTGCAACAAAAAGGGACATTACAAGGATAAGTGTCCAAAGGGTAAGAAAAAGGTGGTAGTCTCTAAACCTGGGTCCATTCTATTTATGTCTAACATGAATTTTAGGAATGGAGAAGTCCGAGAGAAGAAAAAGAAGATTCGATGCTTTACGTGTGGTGAACTAGGACACTACCACACGAAGTGCCTAAAGAGTGGAGAGCTCAAGAAAATGGAGCACTTGAGAAGATGGGAGAAGGAGGAAAGAAAGAAGCAAAGATCACATCAAGGGGGAACTTCAAGGGTAAGGGAGGTAATTCCTAATCCTAGGTTAAAATGTAATTCAATTTCAAGTTCCTCATTGCATATTAAAAATAATGTCAATCATCCCTCCATGCATGCTAGTTTTAATAAAAAATACTTAATGGTGCATAATTTTGGATTTAAGTATAATGATAGGAATAGGATTAACAAGATAGATCACAACCCTAGGAAAAGCATGCATCATGATAGACCTAAGACCCTTGTATCTAAGGATCAGGGCATTAATCCCAAGAAGGGAAGGAATGTGCCTAGAAAGGAGAGTAGGTCTAGGAATGGCCAAAGTGGACATATGGACACTAAGGTTATAAACTTGGAAAGGGAAAATCAAGCCTTGAGGGCAAGGCTTGATACATTGGAAAAGACCCTAGAAAGATTCACGGTTGGATCAAAGGGTCTAGATATGGTGTTGGGTAGTATAAAACCCAACTATGATAGATCGGGTTGAGTTACCGGTCTAAGACCTCCAAGGCCAACAAAAAGAAGTATGTTGGGGAAGCATATAATCATGGCAAGAAGGAGAAGACCAAAAATGGCAAGGGGGTATCATTTGAGGGTAGAAGGAACAACTTAACCAAAGACAAGGTATCTAAGGTTAAGAAGGTTCATTTTGTAGGCCAAGAGTCACCGGGGGCACACCGGTGTGGTCTAGTATTGGTTGAGTCACCTAGGGAGGTGGCTAGGGCTCAGAGCTCAAGGGGAGCTCTAGGAGCCTTTGGGGTCCATGATAAATGGATCTCAAGAGTTTCTCTCTTAGGAAATTAGGTGAAATGTGCCAAAAAGGGTAGAAAGACTTGGGTAAGTCTTAATCCTAGGTTTTGGCACATTAAAAAGAGAATTTAAGGAGAACAAGGTGAAAATAAGGTTATAATTGATAAAATCATATTTTAATGTGTGAATATCATGTAATTCAATGATAGAAATGAACTATGATCAAGAATAAGAAGAAACATTGAGGAGAAATCACAATTAGGACTTTTGGGAGAAGTTTAAATGATACACTTTAGAAAAAGTTGGATTTCGTGCCAATCTTGGGATCCGAAGTACATTTGTTTGGAAACGTATTTTTTTCAAGTAGACATTGGCCCCACAAATCTCCCCATGAAATTTCATAATTTTTGGAGATTTATGGAATTAACTAGGCATTATTGAAATTGGGCTGAAAACTTGAAGTTCAGGTATCAGTCGACTGCCCTGGGGGGGGCAGTCGACTGATCCGAGTGAATTTCAGCCCAGAAACTCTATGTTCGTTTTGGCAGTCGACTGCCATACGGGCAGTCGACTGATCTGTGAGAGTTTGCAAAAGGATATTTTGGATAGTGAGAGAGTGCAAATTTAGATTATAGGATATGGCTTTGGGTTAAAAGTCTTGATTATGATTTCATATTCCTTGAATAGAGTGTTGCCCCATGATTTAATAAGTCTTTATTGATATTTTGAAAATCAAGGAAGATTGATAAGTCAATGATTATCTAAGGTTAAGAGATAAAAAGGGGAAGCTTTCATCATATTATGGATATGGGAAAAGAAAGAATTGAGGACAAATTCCTTGTGTAAATTGATGATGGTTAGAATTGACAAACACAAGGAATCATAAATAGAGTTCAAGATTGATACAAAATGACAATGTTTAAGGAAATTAGAATTGATACCAAAAGTCAAGCACATTTGTATTTTTCATGGAATAATATTTTTCTAGGATAGGGTATATCCTAGCAAGTGTGCTTGCAAACCTTTAGAGTTTTTCAGGTTTTGTTGAGTTCTTTTTGGCACTAAGAGAAAGGTTGCTTGGGGGGCAATTCTTTGATAGTGTCAAAGATGGAAGAACTTGGAAGTTAGGTTGGGTAGAACTTAACTTGAGTTTATGGTGTTAAGTTCGGTAAAACTTGACCTTGGTGTTATGGTGTCAAGTTGGGTAGAACATGACCTTGGAAAATGAAAATTGGGAGAAAGCATAGGTTAAGGGGGAGGTTGCCTCCTTGTTTGCCTTAATTTTCATAGGAAATTTTTGAGTTTTGTGTCCAACTTGGGAACGGTGATAGATACATTATGGAATGTATTTTTCCCAAGTAGGTATGGGTACCACAAAGTTCTCCACGAAATTTGGGAATTTTTGGAGATTTGTGGAATTTCTAGCGTAATTCTGAAATTGGCCAGAAAAACTGATATTCAGAGTATCAGTCGACTGCCATGGGGGGCAGTCGACTGCCCAGGGCTGATTTGTATATCAGCAGCTGATTTGGTGTCCAAATGAAAACAAGTATATGGGGGTTTAGTGTTGAGGCAATCGGCCCTTGAATGATTGGAAGATCATGGTTTTGATGTGTGGGCGAATAGGTTTAAAGTTAGAGTGTTGTGTTGTATTTGATATGTGTGATTGAGTTTGCAGGACTTGGAGAATCACACTTGGTGGACCTATCCGAGGGACGAGAGCCGAGGGACGAGAGCTCCAAGGGCAAACCGGGAAGTGGACTTCAAAGGGCACACGTGAAGGGTGGCATGGAGGCAAGCCAAGGGAAGGCTTGCGTGCGCATCCGAGGGACGATAGCCAAAGGAAGAGGACTTCAAAGGGCGAGCCAAGGGAGCAGACTTGAAGGCACACGCGAAGGAGAAGGTTCGGAGTGGCTGGAACTGAGCTGGGAGGCAGGGCAGTCGACTGGCCCAGAGGCAGTCGACTGCCAAAACCCACAGAGAGTTCGCAGCCTTGGACCAGTCGACTGGCCTTGGGGCAGTCGACTGGTATACCCCAAAACTAGTCGTTGGCTAGCTGTTTGCTAGCCGTTGGCCGGCATTTAATGCTGGGCCAGTCGACTGCCCTTGGGGCAGTCGACTGGTGGGTGCCTGGACAGACTGCGAATCTGTCCTTTTCACCTATAAAAGGAGGCCTCGTTACACGTGTCTGTACCGTTCCGTACAGTAACGAAGTGCTGCCAAATTATATAGTGTTCTTTTGCTTCCTTCATCGTATTTCTACATCTGTAAAGAGGAAGCTACTGCTGTAAAGGTTTCTCCACCTCAAGGAGACTTTTCGATAGTGAAAAGTGGTGCTCGCGGCGTGGATCCTTGGACTAGTCACCCATCTTGGTGGATACCAAGTAACTGAAAGTGTTAGCATTGTTTCTGTATTTCTTTTATATATTATTTCCGCTGCGCTAACAAGACTGCAGAGTTCAAGATCCGAAAAAGTGCATTCACCCCCCCTCTGCACGCCACATCGATCTTTCAGTTGGTATCAGAGCAGGTGCGTTTTGGAAGATCTAACAATCAACCAGAACATCTGAAATGGCGTTTCAAGAGGGATACTCCACCGCACGACCTCCGTTCTTCGACGGCAACGACTTCACGTACTGGAAAGGTAGAATGCAATACTATCTTATAAATGACATAGAGACTTGGATAAGTGTTGCAGATGGCTTCGAGGCGCCCGTCGATGAAAGAGGAGATCCTACACCCATTAGAACATGGACCAAAGAAGTGATGAAGAGGGCGCAATCAAATGCCAAGGCCACTACTACACTGCAGTGCGGGCTCTCTAAGGAGCAACTGAACAAAGTGGGGTCGTTCAAGAGTGCCAAAGAACTATGGGACAAATTAGTTGAACTGAACGAGGGGTCAAACGAGTCCAGAAGAGCCAAGAAGGACTTGTTGGTGGCCCAACTGCAATCACTCTCCATGAAGAGTAACGAGACAGTCAGTCAGCTGCATGGAAGGGTAAAGGAAGTGATCAACGAGCTCCATGTAATTGGAGAGAAAATCGAAAATCGGGATATCGTCAGGTATGTCTTACAAGCCTTCCCGAGAACCACCCTGTGGGCATCCATGGTTGATGCTTACAAGGTATCGAGGGATTTATCCTTAGTCAAATTAGACGATTTATTTTGTGAATTTGAACTGCACGAGCAAGCTAATATTTTGGCAAAATAGAAAGGTATTGCTTTCGTTGCAGAGAAAGAGAAGAAGAGGAGAAAGGAGAAGAAGAAGGTGATCTATTCATCATCCTCGGACTCAGAGGAGTCAAGCGCCTCCATGGACAGTGACCAAGAGGCGTTTATGGTAACGAAATTTCGTAAGGCATTTAAAAGTTTTTCTAACAAATCATATGCTAGAAAAGGGGCCAAAGGTAAGGGTAAGGCCAAGGAGATCATATGCTACAACTGTCACCAAGAGGGACACATGAAGAACGAATGTCCCCAGTTGAAGAAGAGGGAGGACAAGAAAGAAGAGAAGAAGAAGAATGACAAGAAGAAGTCAAAGGGAAAGGAGAAGAGTGCCACGAACCTCAAGACGACCTGGGACGATCCCTCATCCTCAGAGGAAGAAGAAGAGAAAGTCTCCCACTTTGCTCTTATGGCACAAGATGGTTCAGATTCTTCAGACGATGAACGGAGCTCAAGCAGTGAAGATGAGAGCTCCTCCACCTCATCATCATCAGAGTCAGAGGCTTCGGTAAGTGAGGTATACCACTTACCCTCTTCTACCTTAGTGAAAATTATTTCTAGCACAAACATGGATTTAGCTAAGGCTAGAAGTAGAATTAAGGATCTTAAGGAAGAAATTGCCATGCTTAGAGTAGAAGCTATTAAACTCAAGAATTTGCATGCTAGCTCCACCTTTTCAGATGTTTCACATATTGAAATTGAAAATAAGGAGTTAAGGAAACAAGTAGATGACCTCACAAAGGCCCTTAGAAAATTTCAAGTAGAATCAAGTAACCTTGACATGATCATAAACAGTCAAAGGGTTGTATATAACAAGGCCGGATTAGGTTATAGGCCTAAGACCATGGAGGTAGCTTTTGTTTCACTTACCGGTAGGATTGGTGCATCTAGGAGATTAGAGGCTAGGGGAACCACCAAGAAGGCATAGGTACCTAAGAAATTTTTAAATTATGCTTATGGATCTAAGATTTGGGTACCAAAAGAGTATGTTTTCCGTGTTGTCTAGGTAAAGGTGAAGGAGGCCCCAACCTCGTGGATAGTAGATAGTGGATGCTCAAGACACATGACCGGTGTAACACCCCAAAATTTTCCCATATGAAATATTATGAATTCATGAAATATTATTATGAAATATTTTCTCATATGAAATATTATGAAATATTATGAATTCATGAATATGAAATATTATGAAATTCATGAAATATTATTATGAAATATTATAAGATATTATGAATTCATGAATATGAAATATTATGAAATATTATGAATTCATAAAACATAATTATTATTATGAAGTTTCATGATGGGCTTGGCTTAATGGGCTTTGATATGGATTAGTGCAAAAAGGTGATAAAAAGGAAATATAGAAAGGAGGAAGCAAGGATTGAACCTTGAACCTCCTAGTTGCACTAATCATGTCATAACCAACGAACCAAGAGTATTTCATGTTGAGAGAATAAGAAACATGCTTGTTAAAGCTAGAGAAGTGAAGAGACATGTCTCTTCATGGGAAAAGTATAAATAAGAGAAGGAGAAGTTGGAATAACTTCCTCTCTTCTTCTTCCTCACTCTCCCCACAGAAATTCATCTACTCCTTCTCCCTTTTCATTTTCGAAAAACACAACCCTAGGGTTCTAACCCTAGGGAATTAGGAGGAAGGAGAACCATTCAAGGATCTTGCCTCTACTAGGGCCAAGGGTTCTAGAGAAACTTTGGTAAAGGAAACTCTCACTCTCACTTCAACCAACGGTACCCTAAAGATTAAGGGAGGGTGAAATTCAAGCGAAAGGATGTAAGTATCCCCTCGCCTGCAGTGTAATTGTTATGCATGATTCTTGTTGTTTTCTTGTACAAAAGAATTAGGGTTTTCCCTTTTTAAGTTTCGGCCACCTCCATTAGGAGAGGCTTTGGTTACTCTTTAATACATGAGAAGATCCCTTGAGACTTAGGGTATATAGGTATGTTGATTTTCTTTATGATGTTGTGAACAAAAACTAGGGTTCTACCCTTATGTGACTTTCGGCCAAAGCATGAAGCAAAGAGGGTTTTAAGGTGGTATGATTCCTATAATATATTCATGCTTAGTAGTGTAGACAAAATGCTTGTATAAATGTTGGTGTGAAGATTTGATTTCAAGAAACCTAGTTTCCCTTACCCTTGAGTTCGGCCAACCCTAGAGGGATTAGAGATTAGGGTTGCATAATTATCTTATGATGGAATCTATGTTTAATAAGTGGCATGATAGGTATGTGAGATGTTTGTGTAAATGCTTGTATGAATGTTGATTCAAAAACCCTAATTTCCCCTACCCTACACCATTCGGCCAACTCCCTAAGGTTAGGGTTTGTGAAGGTTAAACTACCCTAGGAGATGTGCTTATGTTTGGGAATAATGATATGTATATGCATGTGATGTTTAAGGGAATGTTTGATAGGAAAACTTAACCTTTCCCCTAGCATGTGATATTCGGCCAAGCCTAGAACATTAGGTTTGTGAAGCTTGATTACCCCATGATGTATGCTATGCTTAGAATGATATATGATGGATATAGATATGATACTTGTATGTGATGTTTGATGTCAAAAACCTAAGCTATCTCTACTTTGACTTTCGGCCAGGACCTTAGGTTTAGGGTTAAGAAGAACTCGATTAACTCATGAAGTATGCTACCACTTTCTATGACAGGAATATGATTTATGTGACCAACCTTGTCATATATAAGTTTGTGTAAGTGGTTGAAATATGACATATGTATGAGCATGTTTATATAGCCCACGTGGCACCCTTTATGAATTGCATGTGATGTGTATGATAAAACGCTTGAAAGGATACTCCACTAAGTATGGGATCAAGAGCACCCCTTATGTTGTGTGGTGTGTCCCTACGGGATCATGAGCACCCTTGAAGAGTGGTGTGTCCCATAAGAGTGGATTTGGAGTATTCCTTAGCATATATGTAAAAGCATGTAAAGTATTTTACTTTATGAATGGGCTTGTACCGGACCAAAGTATGGGTCCAAGGGATGGGCACCTTAAGAACGCCCCGGTTCTGGACTACCGACTATGCTGTCCACGGTTCTGGCACTACCGTAGCTGTGCAACAGGGATGGGCACCTTAAGAACGCCCCGGTTCTGGGACTACCGACTATGCTGTCCTTACCCTAGTAGGTCGGGGCTCGCTACCTCGTATCTACTTAGGGATGCGCGCTCATGATGTATGTATGTGGTACAAGCCGGGGACCCCCAATGATGATACGATGATATTTAAGTATTTAAAAGTATGATTTTAAAAGTTAAGCATCCTTATGTATATTCATTCCATACTTTATACTGCTTGCTTAGAAACTGTGATGTTTAGTATGCTATGATGAACTCATGCTTATGATTTATTATGTGTACATGTTGTATGCTTTTGTATGGATTTTGCGAGTAGGACAGGATCCTTACTAAGCATTTGTGCTTACTAGTTTATGTGTTGTCTTATGCTGCAGATAAAGGTAATGGACCCTTGAACTAGAGGAAGAGGCAGGTGGGCTGAAGATGTGTGGGTTGGTGGCTCGGGAAAGAATGATTCTCATATCTACATTACTATGCCTATGTTTCCTTTAATAATAAATGCTAGTGATTAGAGTTGGTACTTTTGAATATTAGTGATCACTCTTATATGTTTGAGTTGAATTACTTGTGAACTTAAGATGCATAGAAACCTAGGACTATGCTCCAAAGAAATAAAATGATCTAAACACTAAAGCATGATATCTGATTGGCATGCACTGACTAATAGGCTTAGCACTTATGTTTTTCTCTTATGATTAAAATTATATGAATGAGTAGTACGTAACCCCGCCCCGAGAGTAGATATAAGGGCGGGCGTTACAACCAGGGATGTGAGCAAGTTCACCACTATTAGCTACCTAAGAGAAGGAACGGTCTCTTTTGGAAACAGTGGAAAGTTAAGGATCATTGGTAGGGACACAATTGAGGTATCTCCCAATATTTCGATTCATAAGGTACTCTTGATTAAGGATATGAAGTTTAATTTATTAAGTGTAAGTCAATTATGTGATGTCGGGTTTAGAGTAGAATTTCATGCTAAGAAATGTGTAATTAGACATAATGAATCAAACACTATCATATTAGAAGGGTTTAGAGAGGCAAACTTATATTATCTTGATCTATCTTATGCTACTAACAATGTTGTTAAGTGTCTCATGTCCAAAGAAGAAGAAGGGTGGTTATGGCACCGGAGACTTGGACACGTCAACATGAGGAACATTACAAGAGTGGCCAAGGAAGAATTGGTGAAGGGGCTCCCAATGATCAAGTACGAAAAGAACAAGTTATGTGATGCATGTCAAGAGGGTAAGCAATCCAAAGCATCACACAAAGGTAAAACCTTAAGTACCACTTCTTTGCCCTTAGAACTTTTACATATAGACTTATTTGATTGTCATAGTACTCCATCACTTGTAGGGAGTAAGTATTGCTTAGTGATAGTGGATGACTTTTCTAGGTTCACTTGGGTCCACTTCATGAAACATAAGGATGATACCCTAAATATATTTATAGGTTTTAGCAAAAGGGTAGAAAAATGAAAAGAATACCAAAATAAACCGAATTAGAAGTGACCATGGTGGGGAGTTCCAAAACGCTAACTTCACACAATTTTGTGTTGAAAATGGATACAAGCATGAGTTTTCATGCCCTAGGACTCCTCAACAAAATGGGGTAGTTGAGAGGAAAAACCGAGCCCTACAAGAAGCCGCTAGGACTATGCTTAATGCATACTTTCTTCCTAGCTACTTTTGGGCTGAAGCGGTTAACACCGCTTGCTATATTCAAAACCGAGTATTGGTACATAGGTTTTTAGGAAAAACACCCTTTGAACTTTGGAATGGAAAGGTACCCCAAGTTCATTATTTTAGGGTCTTTGGATGTAAAGCTTACATCTTAAATACCAAAGATGACCTAAGAAAATTTGAATCAAAGGCCGATGAAGGAATCTTAGTAGGGTATTCATTGACTAGTAGGGGTTATAGAGTGTACAACAAGAGGACAAAAGTGATTGAGGAGTCCTCAAATGTCAAATTTGATGAAACCACTAGTACCTACCCTAGGAAGGCCTCAATTGATAAGGATATAGAAGAGGTCCAACCCCTTGCCCAAAGACTTCAAGACCTACAATTGGAGGGCAATGATCGAGGGGGAGTAAGAAGTACCCTAGAGGATGAGGAAGGAGTAAATGAACCTACAACCTCTAGACCCTTGAGACATCATCATGATCATCCCATTGACCAAATTGTAGGTGATGTCACTCAAGGAGTAAGGACTAGGTCATACTTTAGGGATCAGACTAGCCAAATAGCTCTAATCTCCCAATTAGAACCAAAGACCATTGATGAAGCATTGGGAGATGTTGATTGGGTGTTGGCCATGCAAGAAGAGCTAAACCAATTTGAGAGGAGTGAAGTTTGGGAGTTAGTTCCTAGACCCACCGATTGTACCATTGTAACCACGAGATGGGTTTTTAGAAACCAATTAGATGACCAAGGTAAAATCACTAGGAACAAGGCTAGATTAGTAGCTAGGGGTTTTAACCAAGTTGAGGGATTAGATTATGATGAGACCTATGCCCCCGTAGCTAGGCTAGAGTCAATTAGAATTCTACTAGCCTATGCCTCTCACATGGGTTTTACACTCCACCAAATGGATGTGAAGTTGGCATTCCTCAATGGGATCATTAAGGAAGAGGTTTATGTAGAACAACCCCCCGGATTTGAGGATCCCAACTATCCGAGACACATATTAAAATTAAGAAAAGCCTTGTATGGATTGAAACAAGCTCCCCGGGCTTGGTATGAAAGGCTCTCTTCATTTTTGGTGTCTAAGGGGTTTAGGAGAGGAACAATAGACCCTACATTGTTCCTAAAATCTAATGATAAGGACATATTTGTTGCCCAAGTCTATGTAGACGATATCATTTTTGGGTCAACAAATAATGACTTCCTACAAGAATTCATCAAATGTATGGAAGATGAATTTGAGATGAGTCTTGTAGGAGAGTTAACCTTTTTCTTAGGCCTTCAAGTTAAGCAAACTAATGAAGGTACACATGTATTTCAAACCAAATATGCTAAGGAGATGGTAAAGAAATTTGGTTTAGAACATGCTAAGGAAGCATCTACACCCATAGGAACTAATGTGAAAATGGATAGTGATCTTGAAGGCAAAATGGTAGACTCTAAACAATATAGGAGCATGATTGGTAGCCTCCTATACCTAACCGCTAGTAGACCCGACATACTTTTTGCGGTAGGTATGTGTGCTAGGTACCAATTTGTGCAAAAGAGTCCCATTTAATTGTGGTCAAAAGGATCCTAAGGTATGTGAAAGGAACCCTAAATGTCAGACTTTGGTATCCTAGAACCCCAAATGTTGACCTAATTGGATACACCGACTCGGACTATGCGGGGTGCAAGTTAGATAGGAAGAGTACAAGTGGAGGGTGTCAATTCCTTGGGTCTTCTTTAGTTAGTTGGAGTAGTAGGAAACAACCATGCGTTGCCCTATCCACAACGGAAGCAGAATATGTGGCAATGGGTGGATGTGTTTCACAACTCCTTTGGATCATGCACACCTTAGAGGACTATGAGCTACATTACACCAAGGTCAAAGTCTTGTGTGACAATGTAAGCACAATCAACCTAACAAAAAATCCAGTTCACCATTCTAGAACAAAACACATTGAAGTGAAACATCACTTCATTAGAGACCATGTGGCAAGAGGAGACATAGAACTACACTATGTTGAATCAAAGTCGAACCTAGCCGACATCTTTACCAAGCCTCTTCCTGAATCGGAGTTTACATCCTTAAGAAGAGGCCTTGGAATGTGTTTTGTGGAAGTATAGGAAGAACTTGGAGACGTTAGCATTAAAAAAGGGTGCTTGATCCATTAGTGTGATACATTTGGTTCACTTGTGCTTGTGGCACATTGTTGGACCATTAAAAGTATCAAAATATCAAAACTAGATCAATTATGGGGAAGGCAAGTGTTTAATCAATGGATACCTTGCCAAAGAATATAGTTGGACATTTTAAATCTTTGAAAACCATTTTATGTTTTACATACTGTGCCATGTTTTTAAAAGTCATATATTTGCAGATTTGGTTTCAAAGTTTGGTACAAAATGTAGTAGTTTTCATAGCTTTTGGGTTTTTATCAAAAGTCATGCATGTTTGAAAATTTATATGGTTTAATATTTTTCCCTGATAGAGTATAATATTTCAAATATGTATGCAAAATTTTACAATTTTTGAAATTTTCTAGAATTTTCTAGGAGTTTCTGAAATTCGACAGAAGACCTGAAAAATCAGACTGATAGCGTATCAGTCGACTGCCCCATGGGCAGTCGATTGGCATGCCTGTTTTTCAGCACTGTAAGAAATTTCAGAAATCAATAATTCTCACATTTGATGCCATAGGGTTTGGTTGCTTGAGGCAATCATTTTGATGGTGTCAAAGGGGGAGAATGGGTAGTTTAAGTTAGAATTTTGACTTAAAATGGATGATTTTAGGTATTTTGACTAACTTAGACCTTGAAAGGTTAAAAGTTGGAGAGAAGACATGGATTAAGGGGGAGGTACCTCTTAGGTTCGGATATGTCTTACATTATTATTGATGGTGTTAAGTGGAAACTTAACTTGGAATGGGATTAGAATTGAAACTGTGGAGAGGACATAGGTTAAGGGGGAGGTTGCCTCTTAGGGTTATTATGTCTCACAATGTTTCAATTGCTATCTTTTGCTATTGCTGCTATTTATCTCTAACTTTAACTTATTGCCACACATCAAAAAGGGGGAGATTGTTGAGGCAATCGGCCCTTGAATGATTGGAAGATCATGGTTTTGATGTGTGGGCGAATAGGTTTAAAGTTAGAGTGTTGTGTTGTATTTGATATGTGTGATTGAGTTTGCAGGACTTGGAGAATCACACTTGGTGGACCTATCCGAGGGACGAGAGCCGAGGGACGAGAGCTCCAAGGGCAAACCGGGAAGTGGACTTCAAAGGGCACACGTGAAGGGTGGCATGGAGGCAAGCCAAGGGAAGGCTTGCGTGCGCATCCGAGGGACGATAGCCAAAGGAAGAGGACTTCAAAGGGCGAGCCAAGGGAGCAGACCTGAAGGCACACGCGAAGGAGAAGGTTCGGAGTGGCTGGAACTGAGCTGGGAGGCAGGGCAGTCGACTGGCCCAGAGGCAGTCGACTGCCAAAACCCACAGAGAGTTCGTAGCCTTGGACCAGTCGACTGGCCTTGGGGCAGTCGACTGGTATACCCCAAAACTAGCCGTTGGCTAGCTGTTTGCTAGCCGTTGGCCGGCATTTAATGCTGGGCCAGTCGACTGCCCTTGGGGCAGTCGACTGGTGGGCGCCTGGACAGACTACGAATCTGTCCTTTTCACCTATAAAAGAGGCCTCGTTACACGTGTCTGTACCGTTCCGTACAGTAACGAAGTGCTGCCAAATTGTAGAGTGTTCTTTTGCTTCCTTCATCGTATTTCTACATCTGTAAAGAGGAAGCTACTGCTGTAAAGGTTTCTCCACCTCAAGGAGACTTTTCGATAGTGAAAAGTGGTGCTCGCGACGTGGATCCTTGGACTAGTCACCCATCTGGGTGGATACCAAGTAACTGAAAGTGTTAGCATTGTTTCTGTATTTCTTTTATATATTATTTCCGCTGCGCTAACAAGACTGCAGAGTTTAAGATCCGAAAAAGTGCATTCACCCCCCCTCTGCACGCCACATCGATCTTTCATTTAGTACACTGTGTTTAGGATCATTGGGGATTGAAAGAACCAATAATTGAGATATTATTGGGGTCTTTTTGATGTATGGCAAAGGGCGAGAAGTGTTGGATTTAAGTGGGAAACCAAACACACCTTTGCTAGAAACCCTAGGTTAGGGGGAGCTAAGATTTTAAGGGGGAGCATGGTTGCTCCATTTTTGGCGTAAGGGGGACCTAGGAGAGGTTCTTAAAAAGCCATTGTAAGTCCAATGTGTGGGGAGCTTTGGAGAAGCTTTAAAAAGGTCATTTTGTTGAAAAGTCCTAACTTGGAGGGTTAGGTGTTGAAAAGTCCTAACTTGGAGGGTTAGGTGTGAAAATTCCTAACTTGGAGGGTTAGGTGTGAAAAAGTCCTAACTTGGAGGGTTAGGTGTGGAAAATTCCTAACTTGGAGGGTTAGGTGTGGGGAGCCTTGGGATAGGTTTTAAAAAGCCTGTTTCGGAAAAAATCCTAACTTGGAGGGTTAGGTGTAGGATGCCTTGGGATAGGATCCATGTATGCATTGCATATGCATTTGTTTAGCATTGTTTTTTCTATTCTTTACTATTTGTTTTCCCTAACTTAAATGTATTTCCAAACATCAAAAATGGGGAGATTGTTGAGGCAATCTATGGCCCGGAGTGACCAAGTGTTTTGATGTTTGGGCAAAGGGTTTAAGTTAGGTTTTCCCTTGTGTTCTCATATGTGTATGTTGAGTGTGCAGGATGTACAGATTACACATATGGACTTGACTGGACGGCCTCAGTACGGTGAAGGATGGCATGGAGACAAGCTGGAGACTTGTGTGCACCCGAGGGACCTTGGAGAGTAGGGACGATGAGCTAAGGGGCGCGGACTTCAAGCATGCGTGAAGGATGGCATGGAGGCAAGCTGGAGGCTTGCGTGCATCCGAGGGACGGGAGCCGAAGATGAAGAAGGCGCGAAGGCAATAGTCGAGGCTGCTGATGAGGAGTCAATCGAGTCGTGAGGGTATGAGTGTTGTGTGATTGTACTCGGGAAATCCTAGGGGTTGAGTGTGTTGAGAGAAGTGTACTCGGGGAGGGAAACCCTAGGTGAGTGAGTTGGGCAGTCGACTGATAAAACTCACAGAAGGTTTGCAGCTTTGGACTAGTCGACTGCTATGGGAGCAGTCGACTAGTAGAGGCTGGTGAGTTGGCTGAAAATTCGAACGTTGGGGTTGTAACGGTCGATTTTCAGTGGCACCAGTTGACTGCTCCCAGCAGTCGACTGGTGGCGAGTTATCAGCCTAGGGTTCTATTTAAAGAGGACTTCGTGGAGGCTGAGACTCTTGACGAAACAGGCTTGGTTAAGGTTTGTCAGTAGTCTTTGGTGTTCAGAGTGTTGTCCGAGTCTGTGGCGAGGTTTCTCCACCCACAAGGAGCGACAAGGACTAGCCGGAGGTTATCCGGGGAGTGATCCACAGACGGATTCTTGGATTAGTCACCCGTCCGGGGTGGATACCAAGTAAATCTGGTTTGTTAGCATTGTTTATTATTGTTAGTTTTATTTTGTTTATATTTCCGCTGCGCAACTAACAACGTAGGTGAAAAGAATTGATGAAACGCTATTCACCCCCCCTCTAGCGTACGGAATCGATCCTAACATCTATGGGTTAAAACAAGCACCTAGGGCTTAGTATGAAAGATTATCCACCTATCTAATTTCTAAAGGTTTTGACCATGGTCAAATTGACTCAACCCTATTTGTTAAGACTTTAGAATAAGACATTTTTATAGCCCAAGTTTACGTAGATGATATAATTTTTGGATCAACTAACACTAATTTCTTAAAAGACTTTATTAAAATCATGGAAAATGAATTTGAAATGGGCCTAGTAGGAGAATTAACCTTCTTTTTACGTTTATAAATTAAACAAACTAAGGATGGAAACTACATTCACCAATCAAAACACATAAAAGAATTAATTAAGAAATTTAAAATGGATAGTTCAAAGAATTTAAGTATTCCTATGGCCACAAATGCCAAAATAGATAACAATCCTGAAGGTAAGCCAGTTGATTTAAAATATTATAGAAGTGCTATAGGATGTTTGCTTTACCTAACTGCTAGTAGACCTGATATTCTTTTTGCAGTAGGTATTTGTGTCAGGTACCAAACATGTGCTAAGGAGTCCTACTTAACTGCAGTTAAAAGGATCCTTAGATATATTAAGGGCACCATAAATGTAGGTATTTGGTACCCTAGGACGTCCAATTTTGAATTGTTAGGATTTTCTGACTCAGATATGTAGGGTGTAAATTATATAGAAAAAGTATGAGTGGGAGCTGTCAGTTACTTGGACAAAGTCTAGTTACCTGGTGTAGTAGAAAGCAATATTGTGTTGCCTTATCCACAACTGAAGCATAATATGTTGCCCTGGAGGAATGTGTAGCCCAACTTTTATGGATGATGCATACCCTTAAGGACTTCAACCTAGACTATACTCAAACTAAGATATTTGTTGACAATATGAGTTCAATCAACCTTACAAAAAAAATCCTATTCATCATTCCAGAACTAAGCATATTGAAGTCAGACACCACTTTGTTAGGGTTCACGTAGCTAAGGGCGAAATCGTACTTACATATATTGACTCAAAATCTAACCTAGCCGATATTTTCACTAAACCACTACCTGAGTTTGAGTTTAGTTCACTAAGAAGGTAGCTAGGAATGTGCTTAGTAGAATAGGACTTTTTTTATATAACTATTTTTTTCTTGCAAATTTGTTTTCAAAATCATATTGATTTAAAAGGTTTCTTTCGACTTAGTTTTTTTTTAAAGAAATTTACCCCTTTCAGAAACTAGGGTTTTCCTACGAAATGGACATAGCTTAGGACTTAACCCTAGCATTACATGCTCCTGTAGATCTAGAAACCAGCATCTCACAAGCACATTAGGGCACTTTGATTGATAACCTAGATTGGGTTGAGATACTTAGGTCTATGCCTTGACTCAAGATGATTTAAGTCAGTGCATCAAGAGCAGTTGGGGCAATAAATACAATTGAATAGCAATCAAGTTAAGTATTCAAGCTTAGAAAATCTAACTTGATCAGACTACTTAACTTGACTAACCTAAGTGAAAGCTGTTGTTATATAATAGTTAGTAAGTAGCAAACTGGGTTAGACAGTGACCGAAAGAAATTAATTTGATGCATTTTTTCAAAATTATTTTCATGGAATTCTTTTCATGCTTGGACTCACTAGAATGATAACTGGGTTCAAAACTTATTACTTGGGTCAAACTTAGTTCATTTCCATTACTTGCTGCCTGTCAATTTCTTTTATTGTTTTTACAAAGCTAGCAGGCTCTAATACACAACTATTTTTCTCATACCAAACATATTTTTCATTTTTTTTATATATGGCAAAGGGGGAGAGTAGAAAACGTAAAGTTAACATTTTTTTTCTTTCCCTCAAAATCTATTTTTTTGAAAAAGTAAGGTTAAAAATCTATTTTTCCCCTCTTTTTCTAGAAAGTAAAAGTAAAGAACACTTAGGTTCTGAAAAACCTTTTGAGAAAATATTTTTCTAAAAGTTAAACTTTTTTTGACCTTAAAAGTTCTCAAAAATATTTTTACTTAAAGTTTTCTCAAGAGTTTCTTTTTGACTCAGAAGTTTTCAATCATACTTAAACTTCTTTTCAATACTTAGAAAAACATTCAAAATAGAAATTTGCATGTTTTCAAAAACTTCGGGGGGATATTTTCAATTAAAAGAACCTTTATGCAATATTTTGAACATTTGCTAAGTTAAAAAAAATATTGAAAATATTCTAAGGGAAAAGGGGGAGAGTACTAATCAAGGGGGAGAGTACTAATCAAGGGGGAGAGTAGAAAATTTTTTTCTTTCCTTCCAGTACATAATTATGATATACCTTTGTTTTATGCTTTTTAACTTAACTTTTAAACAATGTTGACATAAATCAAAAAGGGGGAGATTGTTCTTGCCGAAAGCACCAGATCGAAGCTGATTTTGAAAATGGTAAAGGGTTCAAAGTTAAGTTTATATTGTGATTCAATGGATTTACCAAGTGTGCAGAAAAGTCCTAGATTATCTAGGCACGAATTCTTGACCTGCAGGGTTGAGCAAAAAGTCCTGGTCGAGGACTGGGCAAAAAGGCCTGGCCGAGGGTTGGGCACCGAAGTCCTGATCTGGAAGATTGGGCAGGAGTCTTAGCCGAGCTACGATTGCGGACAGAAGTAGAGGCGGGTCGAGGTACGAACATCTCGAGATCTAGCAGTCTCGGAGGCCTAGCTAAAGTCCAACCGGAGGATCCGATTGGCAAAAGGTAACTTCTCCTGAGAGGAGTAGGTGAGGACGTGTTCCCTGGAAGAGGGAACAGTAGGCATCGGTTCGACCTAGGGATTCATTTTGAAATCTAAAGTTAGAACCAAGACAGCTCCAGTTGTTATCCATGCATTGATTATTAAAGTTATACTATTCTTGGACTAACCCTAGTTGCAGGAGTGAAAGAGAGTAACTGCTGCATCCCAGGCGCTTGAAAGGGTTTAGGCGCCTGAGAGACCAGGCGCCTAACAAGTAACAGGTGCCTGTGTTGATGCATTTCCAACGGGTTAGAGGCTGAGCTGGCAGGTTGCCACGTCAGCATCTCAAGTGCACGTGAGCCATCAGGCACCTCAAACATCCCAGGCACCCAAGACCGAGGGATAAAGTTTTGGCCAAGTCTGCGGATAAGCACGCACCCGATTCGCTCCACGTGGCAGGCGCCCAAGAGCTTAGGGGTGCCCAAGAACAGGCTATATAAGGGGCTTCACCCATTTGCTTTCCAAATTATCTCAGAATATTTTTAGGACAATTTTCTTGCAACTCAAGCACTCCAATGCTCTCCAAATTTCTTCTGTGATTGAGTTTCATGTGCCACTAACGATCAAGATCGACGACACGTTGCCCGAGACGGTTCGCAACATTTTAGTGTCGTCGGTAACTTTTAATTTCGCTGTTTAATTCTGTACTCAAACTATTCTTTGTAAATCATATTTTGATTTATAGAATTGCCCAACAAAAATGGTCAAGGACCGTGGGCCTTGGAGTAGGAGCCGTAAAACACTCCGAACCAAGTAAAAAAGAAACGGTGTTAGTATTGTTTCATTATTCTTCCGCTGCATTTTCTGTTTTTCGAAAAAATTTCAATAATCGCTATTCACCCCCCCCCCTCTATCGATTACAACGATCGCACACTTTCTACTCCACCAACTAACTAAGCTGTTACCCAACATCTACCAACTTCCACTAGTACTTTTCATATCTAGTTTGCACTATGCATAGTCTGAGTCAGAGTAACCTAGTAAGTCAAAATTAGAAGTCCTAGGATAGCAAATTCCTACATTTAGGGTGCCTTTAATGTACCTAAAGATTCTCTTGACAACACTTGAGTGAGATTCCTTAGAACAGGTTTGGTACCTAGTACAAATACTTACTGCAAATAAAATATCAGTCTGCAAGAAGTTAGGTAAAGTAGGCTACCTATAGCACTTCTAAAATGCTTCAAGTCCACTGGCTTTCCTTCTGGGTCACTATCTATTTTAACATTAGTTGACATAAGAGTGTAAATGTCTTTAGAGTTTTCCATTCCGAATTTTTTAATTAATTCTTTTACATATTTAAATTGGTGAATATAATTTTCATCTTTAGTTTGTTTAATTTGAATTCCTAAGAAAAATGTTAACTCACCTACAAGACTCATTTCAAATTTGCTTTCCATTACTTTTATAAATTCCTTTAAAAAATTTGTATTGGTTGAGCCAAAAATTATATCATCTACACAGATTTGGGCAATAAAAATATTATTTTCTAAGGATTTATCAAATAGGGTTGGGTCAATTTAGCCTTGGTTAAACCCCTTAGAAACTAAGTAATTGGATAATCTTTTATACCAGGCTCTAAGTAATTCGATAGTCTTACTATTTTTCCTTTGTCATTCAGCTTATTCCTACAAACCCACTTAGTATCTATTATAGTCTTACCTTCTAGTTTTGGTACTGAGTCCCAGACTTGGTTTATCTCAAATTGGGCTAACTCATTTTGCATAGCTATAATCCAGTCTGGGTCAGGTAATGCTTCGTCGATTGACTTAGGTTCAATCATAGAAATCAAGGTGACTTGGCTTAGGTTTCTATAGGTTGACCTTGTTCTAATACCTAATATTGGATGATTTAACCTAGTCCTAGAAGATGGTTCAGGTTGTTCAAGTTCAGGTTCAACTATTTAATTTGGTTCAATTACTTGTTTAACTATTTGATTTGAGTTTGGTTCCGATATAAATTCTCTTTCTTCTAAGTCTTGGTTTGAATTGTTTAGGTTTGGTTGATTGGATAAGTCGGGTAAGTTGGTTAAGTTAGGTAAATTGATTAGGTTAGGTAAATTAGTTGATGGTGTTACCATTTCTTTATCAAATATTACATTTGTAGTTTTCTCAATTTTAAGGGTATGTTTGTTATAAACTTGATATGCCCTTCTTGTGGTTGAGTACCCTATAAAAATTCCTAGGGTTGATTTTGATTGAAATTTTCCTAAGTAGTCTTTAGTGTTTAGGATATGTACCTTACACCCAAAAATATTTAAATAATATATATTGGGCAGTTTGTGATAATAGATTTCATAGGGGGTTTTATTATATTTTTTATTTATTAGGACCCTATTTTAAATGTAACAGACTGTGTTTATTGCTTCTGCCCAAAATTGATTAGATAGATTATACTCATTAAGCATAGTCCTAGCAGCTTCTTGAAGGATCCTATTCTTCCTTTCAATTATCTCATTTTGTTGGGGGTTCTAGAGCAAGAAAATTAATGGGTATATCCATTAATTTTAGAGAATTCATTAAATTTTAGAATTTTAAATTCCCGCCCCCCCCCCTCTATGATGTCATCTAATTCTTTTGATTTTAGTATCCTTTTCATTTTCAAGTACTTTACATAAAGTGTTAAATATTTCAAAAGTTTCATCTTTGGTTTTTAAAAACTTAACCCAGGTAAATCTAAAGTAATCGTCAATAATTACTAAGCAGTATCGATTTCGCATAGTGACCTGGCTCTATGAGAATCAATAGGTCTAGCTGTAAGAGCTCAAGTGTAGCTTGGGTTGGCCTGATTGGACAGGTTTGTGGGTTGACTTTATTTGTTTACCTTGTTGACATGGTCTACAAATTGAATTTTTAAAGTTTCTAAGTTTTGGGATACCCTTAACTAGTCCATTTTGACTTAGTTTTAAAATTAATTTTGTGTGGGTGTGACCTAGTCTCCTATGCCATAAGTTAGTTTCTTCTTGTTGGGTTAGAAAATATTTAGGTGAAGATGGCAGGTTAATAATATGAATATTATTTTTCTTAATTCCCTTAAGGGTTACTTCTGTGTCTTGTAAGTTCTTACTAAGGCAGTATGAATTAAGAAAGTAACTATATATCCAGTATCATAAAGTAGACTAATGCTAAGTAAGTTAAATTTAAAATGATCAACCAATAGCACCTTCTTAATAATAAAATCAGAGTTTAGTTCAATATTTCTTATCCAATTACCTTAAGTGTGGCATTGTTGCCAAATGTCACTGAACCTAGATTCTTGTACTTGATTTTAGTGAACTTCAATTTATCTCCAGTCATATGTCTGGAGTATCCACTATCCAACATCCACTAGTCCAAACTTTATATTCCTACACATAAAGTGTCGTAATTTGGATCCATTTATGTAGAATTATAAGGATAGATGAAGTAAGTTTCACGACCTAGTTTGTCTCATCCAATCTGAGTTATCAGTTATGTTACTCCTACGGGTATTTTTGTGAGATAGGTTTTAGCTTCATTAGCATAATCTGATTAGGTTGAGTTAAGTTGAATTTTAAATTGAATTTCGAAAAAATGTTTAAGTTAAGTTTTGAAAAATATTTAAGTTAAATTTTAAAAAATATTTAAATTAAGTTTGGAAAATGTTTAAGTTAAATTTTAAAAAATATTTAAATTAAATTTTAAAAAATATTTAAGTTAAATTTTGAAAAAAAAAATATTTAAGTTGAATTCTGAAAAATGTTTAAATTATGTTTTGAAAAATGTTTAAATTGAATTTTGAAAAAAATATTTAAGTTGAATTCTGAAAAATATTTAAGTTAAGTTTTGAAAAATGTTTAAGTTAAAATTTTATTAATTAAATTAAGGGTAAGACTAATTTGATGTGTGGTTGCTTAGGTTGGATTAACTAATACTAATTTCTTAAAAGAATTCATTAAAATCATGGAAAGTGAATTTAAAATGAGTTTAGTAGGTGAACTGACTTTCTTTTTTGGACTCCAAATTAAATAAACCAGGGATGGAAATTATGTTCACCAATCAAAATATCCAAAACAATTGGTTAAAAAATTCAAAATGAAAAATTCAAAAGACCTAGGTACCCCTATGGCCACAAATGCTAAAATAGATAATAACCCTGAAGGTAAGCCAGTTGACTTGAAGTATTATAGAAGTGCTATAGGGAGCTTACTTTACCTAACTACTAGTAGACCTGATATCCTCTTTGCAGTAGGTATTTGTGCCAAGTACCAAACCTATGCTAAGGAATCCCACCTAATAGCAGTTAAAAGAATCCTTAGATATATTAAAGACACCCTAATGTTGGTATTTGGTACCCTAGGCCTTCTAGTTTTGAATTATCAAGATTTTCTGACTTAGGCTATGTAGGCTGTAAACATGATAGAAAAAGTACAAGTGGAAGTTGTCAATTACTGGGTCAGAGTCTAGTTAGTTGGTGTAGTAGAAAGTAACATTGTGTTGTCTTATCTACAACTAAAGCAGAGTATGTTGCATTAGGGGAATGTGTAGCTCAACTCTTATGGATGATGCATACCCTTAAGGATTTTAACCTAGACTATACCCAAACTAAGGTCTTTATTGATAATATCAGTTCAATAAACCTTACTAAAAACCCAATCCAGCACTCTAGGACTAAACATATAGAAGTGAAACATCACTTTGTTAGGGACCACGTAACTAAGGGTGAAATTGTCCTTCAACATGTAGAATCCAAATCTAACCTAGCAGATATTTTCACTAAACCCTTACCTAAGTCCGAGTTTAGTTCATTAAGAAGGCAGCTTGGTGTGTGCTTAGTAGAGTAGGATTTCAAATATTTGATTTTGATTTGAACTCGAACGTCGAAACTTTTTCTTGAAAAATTGTTTCAAAAACTTTATCGCAAATTTCAAAACTTTGTTTTCAAAATTTATTACATTGTTTTTTCGTTACTTAGTTTTATTTTAACTTTAAAACTACCCTTTTCAAAACTAGGGTCTTTCTTCGACATGGACCTAGCTTAGGTTTAACCCAAGTCTGTATGCTCCTATAGACTTAGAAGTCAGCATCTCACAAGCACATTAGGTGTAGCGGCCCCGCCTCTTTGGTCCCCGCAGGTAACCCTCTAGGTCGGCGACCCTACGGTCTTCCCACTCCCGGCAGTGGATTTTTACCTTCCCCAGATTCGAACCCTAGACCTCCAGGTCAAGTACAAAGGTTCCTTGAATCTGGTAGCCAAGTGAGCCATGCTCACTTGGCTACCAAATTCAAGGAACCTTTGTGTTAGTGATATGAGAGAAGTGTCCTAAGACAATCGCCTTATGATTGTAAACATTTATTTTAATAAATGAAAATTCACTATTTGAGTATACATGTTTGTGTATTTGATTGGGATCTTAAACTCATCTACTGAATGTCCACAATACAATTCACAGCATAAGAGAATTTGTGATGAGATCACAACTAGTGATTATCTCTACATGTGCAATTGTGAAGTATTGAAAATATCCCTAGTCGATGAATTGATAAAAACGGACACTATCAATTCTGTTGAGACTAGAATGGGTTATTCTCTAATCAGCTGATTCTCACTGGCTGGTGACATTGGGATGTCCGGAGATAAACATGGATGCTAGTTAAGGGAACTAGTTCATTGGAGTGACTAGCTGTAAAACTTCATATGGTAA
The DNA here is from genome assembly GCA_024364735.1 of Boesenbergia rotunda. NCBI lineage: Eukaryota > Viridiplantae > Streptophyta > Magnoliopsida > Zingiberales > Zingiberaceae > Boesenbergia > Boesenbergia rotunda. The sequence goes on along the minus strand of JAGFNQ010001673.1, from coordinate 81,721 downwards.
TCTATATAGATATGTCAGTGAAGTTCTTACTGCAGCTTAAGTGTGATGTTCCTTTGACTTGCGGTGTTCAAGTCATCTTGGTCATGGAGACTTATACTTTAACATCTTAAGCAAGCATCTCCAAGGAGGTGTGGACCCAGGATGATTGGGTATAAGCCGAAGTGCCCGAAGATGTTTGAACAGCCTACAAAGGATTCACCACTCCTTGCGAGGAGATGTATACCCAGGCCTATCATCGGATTGTTACTCAAAGCCTCTGGCCAGAGCATGTCATGTTTAGAGTATGAGTCTCTTAAATACATGAGAGTAATTAGAAATCCAAAGGACGAGAAAGACACTACTTGGGCTAGGTGTGACGTAGTCAGCCTAGTGGGGACTGACACACATAGACTATGTCCTGAACCAAGTGGGTATAAGATGGTGAAGGGAATGAGGCACGATTCATTAAAGCTGCTGAAGGGTTTCAGAATAGTTTCTGAGGTCAACCGTTGATCTTTCGATTAATTGGGGATCATGATGTACTACTAGGTGTCACTCATGATCGTTCTATAATTGGTTAATTATAGACGGCCAACATAAATCGAAAGCCTATTTAGTCACACGCACTACGAGTAGTCCGAGGGATTTAAAACGAGTTGAAAATTAGATTTTCCGATCAAGAGAGATAAGTCGAATCTAAATTTTTCAGAGACGCATCGGAAGCATAAAATGGCTAAGTCTTTTGAAGACTTATTGAACGAATTAAATGAGTTTAATTCGTGAGATCGTGGCTTGGGTTTGGCTGGCCAAAGAGGGTGCCAACCCTCTTTGGTTTGGCCGGCCACCACTTGGGGAGAAAACCAATTTATTTGGTTTAATTAATAAAATAAATCTAGCGCGATTTATTTTATAAATTATGGATAAATAAATTTGTATAAAGAAATTTATATAAAGAAATTTATAGAAATTTATTCTTTTTATGGAAATTAAAATGATCCATGGAATGGTTTATTTTAATCAATTATGAATTGATTTTTCCATAATAAGAAAATTTATAAATTTCTTGTAAAAAAAATTTATTCCATAATAAAAGGAGAGATGTATTTGTTTTATTATAAAGTTAGTTATAATAAAACTTGGCTTAAACGGAATAATTCATAAGAAAAATTTATAGGATAAATTTCTTATGAAAATTTCGTTAAGAAGGAGACTTGGCAAGGGAGAGGCTACTATATAAAGGAACCAAAGGCAAGCCTTGAATTCCTAATTGAGTAATCAAGAGATTAACTCTCTCCCTCTCTCTCTCTCTTATTCTCTTCCCCTCTCTTCCCCTTAGGGCCGGCACCCACATCCCCTCCCTAGGGCCGGCGCACAACCACCCTAGGGCCGGCGCACCATCCTCCTCTTCAAGGTTGGCGTGAGCAACATCCACCAAGGAGGTGCCAAAGAAGAAGAAGAAGAAGCGAGTCGCATCTCCTTCCTTCCCGGAATTTAGATTCCGTTTCTTGGTGGTTAGTTTCCTTTCTTCTCTCTTGATCTTCTAGTTGTACCTTTAGAGAATCTAGTAGTTCTCGTCGGCACAAAACTCGTGACTTTGCGAAGTCATCCCTGTGACGCCCGCCCTTATATCTACTCTCGGGGCGGGATCACGTACTATCATTCGTATAAATTTTTTTCTTCTCTTAAAGTACTAATAACAAAGTACTAAGCATGCTTGTTCAAAACTAACCTATAACATGATAGGTTCAACTCATAATATAATCAAGTATATGAGTAATCCAAGTGTAACATTCATTACTAAAGAAATGTTAACATAAGCATAATATTGTAGATATGAAGATCTTTATTTCCCGAGCCACCACCCCACACATCTTCAGCCCTCCTGCCTCTTCCTTTAGTTTAAGTGTCTCTTTCCCTTATCTGCAGCATAAGACAACACATAAACTAGTAAGCACAAATGCTTAGTAAGATCCTGTCCTACTCGCAAAAATCCATATCATAGAAAGATAAGAGACTAAATCACATTCAAGCATGGTAAGTGTTTAAGCATGTTAAACATCTAAGCATATTAACTTCATAGGAAGGTTTCTTTGAAAACATATAAACATAATACTTGAACATAGCATAATCATTAGGGCCCGGCTTGTACTTCATGTTTTGCGCGCGCCCCTAAATAGGAACGAGGTAGCTAATCCCGAACCACTAGGGTTTACTAGACCTTCTCAAAAGTCCTTCAGCCTAGTATCATAATCATTTGACTCGCTTTAAGAGTCTATAGTACAAGCCATTACAAAATAAAATAATTATCATGTTCCTAATTTTCATAAAGTATGCTCTTAGTCCCAACCTTCTAGGGAAGCATTCTTTAGGCCCTAAGCCTTCTTCGTTCATGCCCTACAGGGCTCATTCTTATGCATATGTATGCATTCATAATCATGATAACTAGCCTAGTATAAAGCATGCATTTCATAAGGGTGCCCCATGGGCTATAATGCATGCTCATACATAGATCTCCATAATCATGATAACTAGCCTAGTATAAAGCATGCATTTCATAAGGGTGCCCTATGGGCTATAATGCATGCTCATACATAGATCATAATTCAACCTCTTAAACATATCTTATATATGACAAGGTTGATCACATAAATCATATTCATATCATAGGAAGTGGTAGCATGCTTCATGGTTTAATCGAATGATTCTTAGCCCTAAACTAAGGTTTGGGCTGAATGTCCTAGGGTAGGGGTAGATTAGGTTTTTGACATCAAAACATCCCCTACAAGCATCACATATATATATATATATATATATATATATATATATATATATATATATATATATATATATATATATATATATATCATATATCATACTATAGCATGCACCATGGGAGAAAATCAAGCAACCCTAACCCTAATCTAGGGTTGGTCGAAAGTCATCACTAGGGAAGTCCAAGTTTTTCCAATCAAGCATTCCATTTGTTCATCACATGCATTCACATATCATCTCCCTAACATAATCATATCACATAGGATAATTTAACCTTTATAAACCTAATATTTCATGCTTGGCCGAATATCACATGCTAGGGACATTTAGTTTCCAAATCAATATTCCATTTAAACATTACTTGCATATACATATCATCATCCCAAACATAAGCATATCTCCTAGGGTACATCTCATACAATCATCACATATATAGGCATATGATCTTACTAAACACAATCATAATCTCATAGGGTAAGTTGTCCTTCACAACCTCATGTTTCATGCCTTGGCCAAATGTTACATGCTAAGGAATCCAATCAAACATTTCCTTTGAATATCACATGCATATACATCTCATATCATTTTACATAAGCATATCACATAAAATAATTTAACCTTCACAAACCCTAAGGTTTCATGCCTTGGCCGAATGGTGTAGGGTAGGGAAACTAGGGTTTTGAAATTAAACCTTCACACAAGCATTTATTCAAATACCTTGTCTACACTACTAGGCATAGATTCATCATAGGCAAATCAAGCATCCCTAAACCCTAATCTTCCTAGGTTGGCCGAATGATGTAAGGGTAGGGTAGGCTAGGTATTTGACATCCAATCTTCACACAAACATTTATTCAAACACCTTACCTACACTACTAAACATGGACACATCATAGGATAGCAAACAACCCAAAAAGCCTAACCTTTCTCCTCTTGGCCGAAAGTTGTAGGGTGGCTAACCCTACTTTTTGTTATCACAACATGATGGGAAGTCATCATACATATGTACCCTAAGTCCCAAGGGTCTCCTCATGCATCAAAAAGTAGCCAAGACCTCCCCTTAAGGGGGTGGCTGAAACTCACCTAAAGGGAAGACTCCCTTTTTCCAAAAGCAAAACACAAAGAAAACATACATTAACCATTACACTGCAGGCGAGGGGATACTTACATCCTTTCGCTTGAGATTATACTTCTTTAAGTCCCTTAGGGTACCCTTGGTTGAAGGAGAAGTGAAGGTTCCTCTTACTCTTTCTTCTCTAGACTCCTTGGCCCTAATAGAGGGCAAGAGCCTTCTTCCTTCCAATCCCCTAGGGTTAGAACCCTAGGGAGCACTTTTCGAAAAATGGAAAAGAGGAGAGGAGAAGAAGGAATTTCGGTGGGGAAGAGAAAGGAGGAAGAAGAGGAAGTTACTCACACCTCTTCCCTCTCTTATTTATACTTTTCTCATGAAAAGACATGTCTCTTCACTATTACACGCTTAACAAGCATGTTTCTTATTCTCTCAACAAGAAACAATGCTTGGTGTAGTGGTTAAGACATGGAGAGTGCAACTAGGAGGTTCAAGGTTCAATCCTTGCTTCCTCCTTTTTATCACATTTTGCACTAATCCATATCAAAGCCTATTAAGCCAAGCCCATCATGAAATTTTATAATATTAATAATATTTCATGAATTCATATTATTTCATAATATTAATAATATTTCATGAATTCATATTATTTCATAATATTAATAATATTTCATGAATTCATATTATTTTATAATATTCCATAAATATTATTTCATAATATTTTTAATATTTCATATTCATGAATCCATAATATTTCATGAATTCCATAATATTTCATGAATTTCATGATATTTCATAACATTATTTACATAATATTTTTATAATAATTTTCCATGAATCCAAAATATTATTCACATAATATTTCATAATGAATTCACAATATTATTCACATAATATTTCATAATGAATTCACAATATTATTCATGGTGAAATTTTGGGGTGTTACAATCCTACACATCTTATAAAAAGTTCGTCCCGAACTTTAAACAATTCCCAGGTACTCAAATCGTAAAATTGGGGTGTTACAATCCTACGCACCTTATAAAAAGTTCGTCCCGAACTTTAAAACAGTTCTGGATACTTTAATCGTATTGCCTCTTCTCGTTCCCAGGTGGCTTCTTCGAATTGCTCGTTCCGCCATAGAACCTTTACTAAGGGTACTTCCTTGCTTTCAGAGCCGACAAGAATTTGCTTGTCCTCTTCTTCGGCTCTCCGATAAATTCAAATTGGATTCTCGCCTCAGGTCGGAAGATAACCTTCCGTTTACGGCACTTGATAGAGGCGCCGTATTTGTTCAAGAAATCCATGCCCAATATCACATCATAATCGGGCATATCAAGCACTATCAGGTCGCAGTAGAGTTCCCTATCTGCGATTCTGATCGGTGCGGCGCGTATCATTTGGGTAGAGGGTATCACCTCACCCGAGGGCAGTGTTGTCAGAAATTTGCAGTCTAAATCTTGTAGTGACATATCGTTCATGTTCACATATCTTACAATTTACTTGTCATTATCTATCATACAGGTGATAAATGACTACATAAGAATTAATACTACTTTCACTTGTTATGCAAGCATAAATCATTTCTATACATAATCATTACCGTACATGAAATAAAGTAAAGCGAGGTTAGGATTTCTTACTTGGAAGCGGCAGGATGAAGCTTGATGTGTGTGTGGTGGAGGGGAAAACTGCTCTGATACCAACTTGTGACGCCCGCCCTTATATCTACTCTCGGGGCGGGGTCACGTACTATCATTCGTATAAATTTTTTTCTTCTCTTAAAGTACTAATAACAAAGTACTAAGCATGCTTGTTCAAAACTAACCTATAACATGATAGGTTCAACTCATAATATAATCAAGTATATGAGTAATCCAAGTGTAACATTCATTACTAAAGAAATGTTAACATAAGCATAATATTGTAGATATGAAGATCTTTATTTCCCGAGCCACCACCCCACACATCTTCAGCCCTCCTGCCTCTTCCTTTAGTTTAAGTGTCTCTTTCCCTTATCTGCAGCATAAGACAATACATAAACTAGTAAGCACAAATGCTTAGTAAGATCCTGTCCTACTCGCAAAATCCATATCATAGAAAGATAAGAGACTAAATCACATTCAAGCATGGTAAGTGTTTAAGCATGTTAAACATCTAAGCATATTAACTTCATAGGAAGGTTTCTTTGAAAACATATAAACATAATACTTGAACATAGCATAATCATTAGGGCCCGGCTTGTACTTCATGTTTTGCGCGCGCCCCTAAATAGGAACGAGGTAGCTAATCCCGAACCACTAGGGTTTACTAGACCTTCTCAAAAGTCCTTCAGCCTAGTATCATAATCATTTGACTCGCTTTAAGAGTCTATAGTACAAGCCATTACAAAATAAAATAATTATCATGTTCTTTATTTTCATAAAGTATACTCTTAGTCCCAACCTTCTAGGGAAGCATTCTTTAGGCCCTAAGCCTTCTTCGTTCATGCCCTACAGGGCTCATTCTTATGCATATGTATGCATTCATAATCATGATAACTAGCCTAGTATAAAGCATGCATTTCATAAGGGTGCCCCATGGGCTATAATGCATGCTCATACATAGATCTCCATAATCATGATAACTAGCCTAGTATAAAGCATGCATTTCATAAGGGTGCCCTATGGGCTATAATGCATGCTCATACATAGATCATAATTCAACCCCTTAAACATATCTTATATATGACAAGGTTGATCACATAAATCATATTCATATCATAGGAAGTGGTAGCATGCTTCATGGTTTAATCGAATGATTCTTAGCCCTAAACTAAGGTTTGGGCTGAATGTCCTAGGGTAGGGGTAGATTAGGTTTTTGACATCAAACATCCCTACAAGCATCATATATATATATATATATATATCATATATCATACTATAGCATGCACCATGGGAGAAAATCAAGCAACCCTAACCCTAATCTAGGGTTGGTCGAAAGTCATCACTAGGGAAGTCCAAGTTTTTCCAATCAAGCATTCCATTTGTTCATCACATGCATTCACATATCATCTCCCTAACATAATCATATCACATAGGATAATTTAACCTTTATAAACCTAATATTTCATGCTTGGCCGAATATCACATGCTAGGGACATTTAGTTTCCAAATCAATATTCCATTTAAACATTACTTGCATATACATATCATCATCCCAAACATAAGCATATCTCCTAGGGTACATCTCATACAATCATCACATATATAGGCATATGATCTTACTAAACACAATCATAATCTCATAGGGTAAGTTGTCCTTCACAACCTCATGTTTCATGCCTTGGCCAAATGTTACATGCTAAGGAATCCAATCAAACATTTCCTTTGAATATCACATGCATATACATCTCATATCATTTTACATAAGCATATCACATAAAATAATTTAACCTTCACAAACCCTAAGGTTTCATGCCTTGGCCGAATGGTGTAGGGTAGGGAAACTAGGGTTTTGAAATTAAACCTTCACACAAGCATTTATTCAAACACCTTGTCTACACTACTAGGCATAGATTCATCATAGGCAAATCAAGCATCCCTAAACCCTAATCTTCCTAGGTTGGCCGAATGATGTAAGGGTAGGGTAGGCTAGGTATTTGACATCCAATCTTCACACAAACATTTATTCAAACACCTTACCTACACTACTAAACATGGACACATCATAGGATAGCAAACAACCCAAAAAGCCTAACCTTTCTCCTCTTGGCCGAAAGTTGTAGGGTGGCTAACCCTACTTTTTGTTATCACAACATGATGGGAAGTCATCATACATATGTACCCTAAGTCCCAAGGGTCTCCTCATGCATCAAAAAGTAGCCAAGACCTCCCCTTAAGGGGGTGGCTGAAACTCACCTAAAGGGAAGACTCCCTTTTTCCAAAAGCAAAACACAAAGAAAATATACATTAACCATTACACTGCAGGCGAGGGGATACTTACATCCTTTCGCTTGAGATTATACTTCTTTAAGTCCCTTAGGGTACCCTTGGTTGAAGGAGAAGTGAAGGTTCCTCTTACTCTTTCTTCTCTAGACTCCTTGGCCCTAATAGAGGGCAAGAGCCTTCTTCCTTCCAATCCCCTAGGGTTAGAACCCTAGGGAGCACTTTTCGAAAAATGGAAAAGAGGAGAGGAGAAGAAGGAATTTCGGTGGGGAAGAGAAAGGAGGAAGAAGAGGAAGTTACTCACACCTCTTCCCTCTCTTATTTATACTTTTCTCATGAAAAGACATGTCTCTTCACTATTACACGCTTAACAAGCATGTTTCTTATTCTCTCAACAAGAAACAATGCTTGGTGTAGTGGTTAAGACATGGAGAGTGCAACTAGGAGGTTCAAGGTTCAATCCTTGCTTCCTCCTTTTTATCACATTTTGCACTAATCCATATCAAAGCCTATTAAGCCAAGCCCATCATGAAATTTTATAATATTAATAATATTTCATGAATTCATATTATTTCATAATATTAATAATATTTCATGAATTCATATTATTTCATAATATTAATAATATTTCATGAATTCATATTATTTTATAATATTCCATAAATATTATTTCATAATATTTTTAATATTTCATATTCATGAATCCATAATATTTCATGAATTCCATAATATTTCATGAATTTCATGATATTTCATAACATTATTTACATAATATTTTTATAATAATTTTCCATGAATCCAAAATATTATTCACATAATATTTCATAATGAATTCACAATATTATTCACATAATATTTCATAATGAATTCACAATATTATTCATGGTGAAATTTTAGGGTGTTACAATCCTACACATCTTATAAAAAGTTCGTCCCGAACTTTAAACAATTCCCAGGTACTCAAATCGTAAAAATCCCGAAGAGAACTCGGCGTGGACGCGAATAGAGGCGGAGCTTCCAAGGGACGCTACGGTTGGATCTCGTCCCTTTCTTCGAGTTACGCGAGGTACTAAGTAAATTAGTTTACTTTTCTGCAAAGTTTTAATTTATGATCATGTCCACACATCATAAGGTTGCATGCTAGATACGTGGTTAAAATAATTTGAGAAATTATTTATGCTAATTCTTCCGCTGCACGTAAAAATTTAAAATTTTACGAACCCGTATCCATGTCAACATGCACCCGGTCCCAACACTTTGTACTTGACCTGGAGGTCTAGGTTTCGAATCTGGGGAAGGCAAAAACCCACTGCCGGGAGTGGGAAGACCATAGGGTCGCCGACCTAGAGGGTTGCCTGCAGGGACCAGAGATGCGAGGCCGCTATATTAAAAGGCGCCTTTTTATGTAGCAGCATTGATCCTCTAGCCCCATCAGGCGGCTCTCTAGGCCATGCCCTATGGTCTTCCCACACCCTGCGGTGAGTTTTTGCCCTCCCCAGATTTGAACCCTAGACCTCCGGGACAAGTACTAAAGTTCCTTGAATCTGGTAGCCAAGTGAGGCTCACTTGGCTACCAGATTCAAGGAACTTTAGTACTTGTCCCGAAGGTCTAGGGTTCGAATCTGGGGAAGGCAAAAACCCACCGCTGGGTGTCGGAAGACCTTTATTGTAGCGACATGCCTCGCTAGCCCCATTCAGGCGGCTCTCTAGGTCGTGCCCTATAGATCTTCCCACCCCTGGCAGTGGGTTTTTGCCTTCTCCAGATTCGAATCCTAGACCTCCAGGACAAGTACTAAAGTTCCTTGAATCTGGTAGCCAAGTGAGTGCGGCTCACTTGGCTACCAGATTCAAGGAACTTTAGTACTTGTCCTGGAGGTCTAGGGTTCGAATCTGGGGAAAGCAAAAACCCACTGCCAGGGGTGGGAAGATCTGTAGGGCACGACCTAGAGAGCCGCCTGAATGGGGCTAGCGAGGCATGTCACTACAATAAAAAGGCGCCTTTTATGTAACGACACACCTCGCTAGCCCCATTCAGGCGGCTCTCTAGGTCGTGCCCTATAGATCTTCCCACCCCTGGCAGTGGGTTTTTGCCTTCCCCAAATTCGAACCCTAGACCTCCAGGACAAGTACTAAAGTTCCTTGAATCTGGTAGCCAGCTCACTTGGCTACCAGATTCAAGGAACTTTAGTACTTGTCCCGAAGGTCTAGGGTTCGAATCTGGAGAAGGCAAAAACCCACTGCCAGGGGTGGGAAGATCTATAGGGCACGGCCTAGAGAGCCGCCTGAATGGGGCTAGCGAGGCGTGTCGCTACAATAGGATTAACTTATTTGGCAACCTAGATTGGGTTGAGATGCTTAGGACTATTACCATAGATTTAGATGCTTAAATCAATGTATCAATATAAGTTGGGGGCATTATAAATACAATGCAAAGTAATCAAGTCAAGTATTCTGACTAACTGAGCTTATTTATGAAATACACTTGACTTAACTAACCCAAGTGAAAACTACTATTTGTTACAGTCAGTAAGTAACATAAAGGTTAGATAGGTGCCTAAAAAGAATTAACATTATTTTTAGATATTTAAAAAAAATCATTTTTACTATTCATACATGGACTCAAAATGAAGGTGCCTAGATTTGACTTAGACTCAGCTTAGGTATTTCTTTTATTGATTAGAATTACTCGCTCTGATACACTTAGTTTTTTTTTTTACTTTAGTGATTTCTTCTGCTCTAACCCTTGTATTACGTACATAATTTTGATATATGGCAAAGGGGGAGAGAAAGAAAAGAGTTCAAAGTCTTCAGAAAGAAAAGAGTTCAAAGTCTTTACAAAATTCAAAGTTTTTCTATACTTAGTTTTTTTAACTTTCAAAGTTTTTCTATACTTAGTGTTTTGAAAATTAGTTAGTATTTTTCAAAGTCTTTTTATCTAAAAAATCAAAATGTTGTGAAAAGAAAAATTCAAAATTCAGAATTAATTTTGTCGCTCAAAACTAAGTTTTTAATTTTTGAAAATTAATTTCTTCCATACTTAGTTTTTTGAAAAGCACTGAGTTTTTTCGAAACGAATGTTCTAACAAGTTTTTAACAGCTTTTCATAAGTTAACATAGTCTCTAAAAATTTTCTTAAAAGACTAAGTCTATTTTTGAAGATATACTCTCCTCTAAAAACACAATTGTTAAATGACTTAAGGGAGATAATTGGTTAAGGGGGAGAGCTTAAAAGGAAAACTTAATTTCTTTTCCCTACTAAAGTTTATTTTGAGCTTAACTTTGAACTAGGTTGCCATAATTAAAAAGGAGGAAATTGTTGGTGCCGAAAGCACCAGATTGAACCTTATTTTGATAAGTGACAAAGGGTTCAAGTTAAGCTGGTATTATGTACTGATGGAATTGTGGAGATTGCAAGAAAGTCCTAAGTAAGCTAGGCAAGAAGTCTTGACCTGCAAGGTTAAGCACAAAGTCCTGGTCGGGGATTGGGAAATGAAGACTTGGTGAGTGAAGCCGAGCATGAAGACTTAGTCTGAGGGACTGAGCAAAAGACTTTGCCAAGCGGGGATCACGGACAGGAGTCGAGATGGGTCGAGGTCGAACGACATCGAGTTCCGGGTTCTCGGAGGCCAAGAAAAAGTCCAACCAGAGGTTCCGAGTGGCAACAAGTAAACTCTCCTAAGTGGAGTGGGTGAGGACGCATTCCCTGGTGAGGGAACAGTAGGCGTTGGTTCGACCTAGGATTTCATTTGAAACTTAAAATTCAGAACCAAGACAGCACTGGCTGTATTTTATATATGCTTCATTTATATATTATTGGATGTATGGAACTAACCGTTGTTGCAGCTAAAAAAGTTGAAGCAGCTTGATTGGGGCGCTTGAATGGGACTCAAGCGCCTGAAAGCTGGCAGATGGAGGCTAAGCTGGCAGAACGGTCAGACTGATGTGGTGAGTGCTGAGTGGAGGACTCACGTCAGCACTCAGGAACATGAAAGGGACTCAGGCACCTGACCAAGATAGAGTTTGACTGCGCAGCAGATAAAGTTTCCCCCTTATTCGCTGCAACTAGGGCACCTGAATGGCCTTTCAGGCGCCTAAGTAAGTAGTATAAAAAGGGGTCGAGTGCAGCAGTCCAGTAAGACAATCAATTCACTGCAATCAATCTCTTCTCCTGTGTGCTACGTGACCGAAGGTCAGACAACACCAAAGACGCCATCCGACTCTCCGAATAAAGACTTTCCCTCACACTTCAGGAGTTGGTATTATTGTTAATTTCATATTGCACACATTGATTTATAATATTTTAAACTTGTTACAATTTATTAGTGATGTCCAAAGTAAATGATCAAGGATCGTGGGCCTTACAGTAGGAGTCGATCAAAACTCCGAAGCAAGTAAAATCAACATGTGTTAGCGATCTTGGTTCGTTGTGTATTTCCGCTTCTTTATCTCTCTCTCTTATGCTTACTCTCGAAGCTTCCACTGTGTTACTTTACCGCTTAGTATTAAATTCAAAATTTGTGCAAAGAGATATTCACCCCCCCCCCTGTATCACTCTATCTCGATCCTACAATCTTTTCTCAATGGAGACATTGATGAAATAATCTATATGGTGCAACCAGAATACTTTGTATCTGGAGATCCAAAGAGTATAGTTTGCAAACTTAAGAAGTCCATCTATAGGTTAAAACAAGCTTCTCGTCATGGTACCTCAAATTTCATCAAATAATCATCTCATTTGATTTTGAGATGAATGTTATAGATGATTGTGTATATCGTAAGTTCAGTGGGAGCAAGCATATCTTCTTGGGTTTATATGTTGACAACATTTTGCATGCCACAAATGATATAGGTATGTTAAACAATACTAAGAGATTTCTATCTAGATTTTGAGATGAAAGATCTTAGTGACACATATTTTGTACTAGGAATCCAAATACACCGAGATCATTCTCAAGGTATTCTTGGATTATCACAAAAGAGTATATCGCTAAGGTGCTTAAAAGATTTGGCATGTAAGATTGCAAACCAAGAAATACCATAGTCACTAAAGGAGACAAATTTATATTGGCGCTGGGAGCACCAGATAATCGAACCTGATTTTGATGTTAGTAAAGGTTCAAATTTAAGATTTATTGTAATCTAACATATTAAACTGAGTGTGTAAGAATGTCCTAATTGACCTAGGCACTAAGTTCTGATCTGGAGGATTGGACACTAAGTCCTAACCATGGTCGTTGGGTAACGAAGGCCTAGTTTGGAGGACCAGGCACTAAGACTTGGCCAAGGGTTGGGCACTAAGTCCTTGTTGTGTGGATTGGGCAAAGAAGTCTGGTCATATGGATTTGGCACTAAGACCTGACTAAGGGTTGGGAATGAAGTCCTAGTTTGGATGATCAAGCAGAAGTCTTGGATTATCGAGGACAATGGACAGGAGTTGAGACAGGTTGAGGATCAGACGTCGAGAGTTTTGGAGTTAAGATTGGATGTTGAGCAAAAGTTTAACCGGGGGTTAGCTAAAGGTAAACTCTTTTGAGAGGAGTGAGTGAGGATGTGTTCCCCAAAAAGGGAATAGTAGGCGTTGGTATGACTTAGGATTTTAGTCAAAACTTAAAAGTCAAGACCGGACAGCTTGAGCTATCAAATGCATGTCATTTATATATATACTTGTGTTTTGCCTATGCTAACTCTTTGGGGGCAGAAGCTGGAGGTTGGAAGAAAAACTCCAAGTGCGTGGAAGGAGTCCAAGTACCTCGGAGCTAGGCGCCCGGAGCTCTGGGTGCCCGGGAGTGACACGAGTGCCTAGGACTGACCAAACTCAGATAGGCATGGATAAGCTAGCACGTCCTGATTGGTCGATCCACGACACCATACAGGCGCTCGAGAGGCTTTTAGGCTCCTGGGAGTGGATAAATTTGAGGGTTCAAATTTCAACGATCGATCTCCACATCACCGGCAAGGGGTCACCCGGGTGTTGGTTTCTACCCGTTCGAATGTGATTGCTTTCCATGTCCCCGGATTAAAATTTTCTATTACTTAGAAATAATCCAGATGGAAAGAACCTTTCCGAACAACCATTTTCATCATCGTACTAATCGATTGAGTGATCGCTTGAATAAACTTGTTGTTCAAGTAATCCAAACTCCTTCATCGATTAGCCGCGGAAAAGATGACGAATTAGATTGCCAGTTCTTGTGTTTATCTTCGCGTTCCATGATATACAAATACAATTAATTAAACTAGAACAAGAATCAAGAATTATACGTCTTGTTTACTTCTTGATCTTCTACTGTATTCCTATCCTCTTCTTGGACGTCATGTGGGCGACAGTCTTCCAAGAAACGAAGCCACCAAACAAAGCCTTCTTCTTCTCCTTGTTTGCGTCGACCAAAAGAAGGAGTCCTTCCTTCTTGTTGCCGCCAACCCAAAGGAAGAAAAGCTTCTCCTTCTTCCTTCTCCCTTGCGCTGAGCCCTCTCCTTCCTCTTTATTGATGCCGCAAGCCCTAGGGAAGAGAAGGGAAGAGAGGAAGGGAAGAGATAAAGATCACCTTCCCTTCTTTCAAACCCTATCGAGAACCCTCCTCCTTGCTTGCTAGTTTGCGGCGCCGAACACCAAAGAGAAAGGGAGATCTCTCAATCAGCCTCTAGTGGAGAGAAGAGAAGGTGGAGAAGAACAAGAGAAGATAGAATAATTCTTCCTTCTTCCCCAACAACACCCGGCCACCCTTCACCTTGCACTGCCGGTGCCTCCAATCCTAGGAGAGAGAGAAAAGGGAGGAGTGGAAGAATAATGAGAGTTAGGTTATGTTTCATGATGGCTTTATGAGGTATATATAGGCTACAATAGGGACCAAGAGGATGAGTTGGTTTTGGTCTCCTAATGGATCCTAAACCCGATCCATTAATGATAACCCGGTCCACTAATAGATTATCAATGAACTACCACACCAACCCCCATAATAAAATACGGGCTCCACTATATTATGTGTATATAATCTCCCCGTGTTTAAGATCTCGCATATCCATTAATTAATTAAATTACTGACAATTTAATTAATTAATTTCTAACTCCATAAGTAGTACCACTCAACCTTATCATCATGTCGGACTAAATCCACCTGCAGGATTTACATGATGGACTTTATGAGCTCCTCAAGGGGACATCATCATCCTAATGCATTAGGGCACGGTTTCCTTCTATAATCAATGGCACACCATGTAAAATAATATTATTATCTAATTTACCAGGTCTATCAATTTAACGAATAAATCTCACCCATTGGTAAATCAAAGAAATAGATATTAAGTACATGTGCCCGTTATTATATCGAGATTAAGAGCATATACATCATAATATCTGAGGTATAATTTGATTATATAGTCAGTATAAATCGAATTACCTCAAGTCAGTCATGCTCAATACACACAAAGTGTACTAGTGTAATTCTATAGTCAAGATAGACTAATACCAAATTACACTACAACCATTCCAATGGTTTGTCCAAAATCATCTTGGTTGTGAGCCACTACTTATATTCTACAAGGGACTGATAACATGATCTTCTGTGTGGCATCATACACCATGTTATCTACAATGTAGAGTATTAGACAATTGCACATATATAATAAATAAAAAATGAAAAACAATGATCATATGATTCTTATTCCAAAATTAGATGTTTATACAAAAGCTAGGCTTATAGTATACATCCTAACAATCTCCCACCTATACTAAAAGACTATGCTACCATCAAACTGCCATACATCTAATTCCCATCCCTCCACATGCCTATCATAAGCTCTCGCTAGAAGGGTCTTAGTGAAAGGATCTGCCAGGTTATCCTCTGATGGAATCTTGGTGATAACAACTTCTCCTCGCTTTACAATGTCTCGTATCAGGTAGTACTTGTGCTCTATATGCTTACTTGCCAAAAGGGCTCGTTGTTCCTTCGAATTTGCTACTGCACCACTATTATCACAATACATTGTGATAGCTTTGGGCAAATCAGGAATCACATCTAAGTCCATTAAGATGTTCCTGGGCCATACAGCTTTCTTGGCTACCTTAGAGGCTGTCACATACTCAACTTCCATTGTGGAGTCTACAACGCATTTCTGCTTGATACTCCTCCATACTATCGTTCCACCTCCCAAAATAAACACATACCCTGAGGTAGACTTACTGTTATCCCTTATCTGTTTGAAAATCAGAATCCGTGTAACACACAGGGAGCAATTGATCTGCCTGGTAAACTAGCATATAATCCCTAGTCCTTTTCAGGTACTTTAATATATGATTTACCGCAGTCCAATATCCTTGTCCTAGATTACTCTGATATCTGGTAACCATGCCCATGGCAAAACAGATATCCGGTCTCGTACATAACATAGCATACATTAAGCTTCCTACAGTCGAAGCATAAGGAACCGTCTTCATCTCCTCCATCTCCTTTGATGTTTTAGGACACATCTCCTTAGATAGAGGTACTCCATGCCTAAATAGAAATCCTTTCTTAGAGTTTTGCATGCTAAAACGAGCTAGGATAGTGTCAATGTACGAAGCTTAAGATAAGCACAACATCCTTTTCTTGCGATCCCTTATAACTTTGATCCCAAGGATGTGCCCTGCTTCTCCCAAGTCCTTCATATCAAACTGTTTTGACAACCATACCCTTACGTCTGACAACACGTTGACATTGTTGCCAATGAGCAAAATGTCATCTATGTATAGTACAAGAAATACCACTACGTTTCCATCACACCTCTTATATACACAAGACTCATCCGGTCTTTGAATAAATCCATAATACTGGATTACGTCATCAAACCGGATGTTCCAATATCTTGAAGCTTGCTTCAATCCATAAATGGACCGATTAAGCTTACACATAAGATGCTCTTTGCCCTTTGCAATGAATCCCTCTAGTTACTTCATATAGATGTTCTCCTCAAGACTTCCGTTAGGAAATCTGTCTTGACATCCATTTATCAAATCTCATAATCTATAGGAGCAGCAATAGACAAGAGAATCCGGATAGACTTAAGCATGACTACCGGCGAAAAGGTCTCCTCATAATCGATACCCTCTTTCTGAGTATACCCCTTCGCAACAAGCCTTGCTTTGAAGGTTTCCACCTTCCCGTCTGATCCTCACTTTCTTTTGTAGACCCACTTATCCAATGGCTTTTACACCATCAGGTGGTTCTACAAGCTCCCAGACTTGATTGGAATCCATAGATTTTATCTCAGATTTCATCGCCTTTTGCCAAGATACCACATCATTATCTTGGAGTGCCTCATCATAGGTCCAAGGGTCAGGTTCATGTTCACCAGGGACTAAGTCTGAAGGCTCTCCCAGAAACATGAATCTGTCAGGTTGTCTAACAACCCTCCCACTATGACGAGGTACTACCTGTGTATCATCTGTGACACGCGGTGCAGTCATTTATGGTATGTCCTCCTGTACCGTTGGTACTGAAGTAGGAACTTCCCCTCTCACCCTCTAGAACAATCTTACTCATGGGCTTGTGGTCCTTCACATAGTCCTCCTCTAAAAATCGGGCATTAGTGCTAACGATGACCTTCTGATCTTTAGGACTATAGAATAAATCACCTTTTGTTCCTCTAGGATAGCCTACGAACAAGCGCACTTCCGAACGTGATTCCAACTTATCAGTATCTCCCTTAAGCACATGTGCTGGACTGCCCCAAATCCGAATATGTCTCAGACTGGGCTTATGCCCAGTCCACAATTCTGTGGGAGTAGAATGTACTGATTTAGAAGGTACCAAGTTCATAATATACGATGTCGTTGTTGGTACACAATGCATTAGTGATGTCCTCCTCTAAGTGTTTCAATGTTTAACAATATGCTTAAGTTAGTGATACATTGAACAAGAGAGGGATAGTAAAGAAAACTGGACCAAAGTGATGGAAAGTCCAAGTTAACCTAGGCAATAAGTCCTGGTTCAAAGAATTGGGCACTAAGTCCTGATCATGGCTTGGGCACTAAGTCCTGGCCGCGGGCTGGGCACCGAAGACCTGACCAAGGGTTGGGCACGAAGTCCTGGTTTATGGAATTAGGCAATAAGTACTGGCCGAGGGTTGGGCACCGAAGTACTGACATAGGGTTGGGCAATAAGTCCTGGTCATGGACTGGGCACGAAGTCCTGGTGGGTGAAGTTGGGCAAAAGTCCTGGTGAGTGAAGCTGAGCAATAAGTCCTGGTCGTGGACTGGGTACGAAGTCTTGATCGTAAGATTAGGCAAAAGTCCTGGTGAGTGAAGCTGGGTAAGGTCCAACCGGATGGGCCGGGTGGCAAACTTCTCCTGAGAGGAGTAGGTGAAAGACGCGTTCCCCGGGAAGGGAACATAGGCGTCGGTTCGACCTAGGGTTTTGCGGGGAATCCGAAGTCAGAACCATGTCTCTAAGGTTAAGATTATTTATATATTTTCATGTCTTTGATTGTATTGCAGGTACCTAAGTTGGAGGCAAGATAGAAGAGCAAACAATGAAGGAAAAGCTACTGGAAGGACTTCTAGGGTGCATGTATCAATACAGGTGCCCCAGAGCTTCAGGGCTCCCTGGACTGGGCAGCCTCTCCCAGGCGCCTATTAACATAGGCGCCTGAGGGCTCCCAAGTGCCTATGTTGATACAGGCACCTGGGAAGGGGATCTTATCCCTACTGCGAGTTCAACACGAAGATGATGTTTGACCAAGGCTTATGAGGCGCCCCACAGCAACTCAGGCGCCCTAGACATGAGTATATAAAGGGGTTCGACCCCTCAACTCAAGACAACAATTCGGACATTATTCTAAGCAATCCGAGCGAAAGAAAATTCTAGAGACAAAGTCCTGCGACCAAGGAGGCTCCAGGAGGAAGTGCACGGCACTTCGGAGTTCCAGATCGGCCGGGATCGTCGGCCGATCGTCGACTCTTGTTTGGTTTGAATTTAATTTATGCATTTATTTTTCTCTATCTTTTTATTGTAAATCGTACACTGTAAGACGGGTTTCTCCACCTCCAGAAAGTCTAGAAAGGAGACCATTAGTGGGCGGGTGTTTCCCGTGCTTAAGCCTTGGACGTACTAACCCTGGGGGGTTGGGAACCAAGTAAATCTCGTGTGTATAAGTTTCTGTCTTTTCGTTCATTATTCTTTCCACTGCGCACTAACTCTCTATCTAGAATGATCGAAAGACACGGTTTCTGTAAAAGTTTTTACGAGTCGATATTCACCCTCCCCCCCCCTCTATCAACGGCACCGGTCCCCATAGTCGTTTCCAGAGCATATTCCCAGAATGAATTCGATAAATACGAATAAATCATCATCGATATAACCATTTCCATAAGAGTCCTATTCCTTCGCTCCGCCACACTGTTCTGTTGGGGTGTACCAGATGCGGACAATTAGTATTGAATCCCAGCCTCTGATAAGTAACTCTTAAACTCTCCCAAGAGGTACTCTCCACCACGGTCAGACCATAGTGTCTTGATACTTTTACCTTAACGCTTCTCCACATCAGCCTTAAATTTTTTGAATCTGTCAAAGCACTCAGACTTACGGTGCATCAAGTAAATGTATCCATACCTTGAATAATCGTCTATAAATGAGACGAAATATTCAAAGCCACCTCTAGCCAGGATAGATATAGGACCATACAAGTCAGAATGAACCAACTCTAACACCTCTTTGGCTCTATACCCCTTAGCCTTAAAAGGCCTTTTGGTCATTTTACCTTTCAAACAAGATTCACAGGTTGGGAAATCTTCCACCACCAATGAACCCAAAGGTCCTTCGGCTATCAACCTTTGAATTCTGCTTAGGTTAATATGACCTAACCTTAGATGCCAAAGATATGTCTGGTTCATTTTCGAAGGTTCTTTTCTCTTATTAGGATTAGAAGATGTGTTATTTATTTCTATTTGCATCGTCGGAGTTTTTGGATTAAGAGTGTATAAATTGCCAACCAACATACCAGAATAGATAATCTCCCTATTCCTTTTTATGACAACTCTGTCATTAAAAGAAATAGAATATCTATCCAAAAATAATTTAGAAACTAAAATTAAATTCTTTCTAAAAGTATGTACATAAAGATAATTTCTTAAAACCAAACATTTATTCCTATCAAAAGATAAATTAATGTCTCTCACTGTAATAGCCGCCACCTATGTAGCATTGCCCATGTAGACGGTAATCTCACCCTTAGCTAGTCGTCTGGTTTCCTGGAACACCTGCAAAGAATTACAGACATGATCAGTGGCTCTCGTATCTACACACTAGGTACTGGTAGATAACACCGCTAAACTTGTTTCAACAACTAATGAAAATGATATACCTTGATTTTTCTCCTTTCAGCGGGGACAGCCCACCTTCCAATGTCCAGTCAGCTTGCACATGAAGCACTTGTCTTTCAGCTTCTTCACTCCAGCCTGAGATCCAGCCGCTTTCTTTGCTAAACCTTGTTTCTTTTTCTTCTTTCCGCCTTTCGGCTTAGAGGCAGAAACTTTTTCAGCAACATAAGCTCGAGCACTTTGACGAAATATCCCTTCTACTGCATGGGGTTCTATCAGAAGTTCCGCCAACGAATATGTCCTTTTGTTCATATTATAGTTCAGGCAGAACTGCTTAAAACTCCTAGGTAGTGACTGGAGAATGATATCGACCTAGGTTTCTCCATCGATTTCAGCTCCAAGGACTTCCATCTCATTTAAATAAGCCATCATCTTGAGGACATGATCCCTCCGGGTGTCTCCTCAATCATGGTGGTCGTCATCAAGTTCCTCATGGCCTCATGCCTGGCAGACCAATTCTGGTGTCCGAAGAGTTCCTTGAGATTTAGCATCATGTCATAAGCAGTGGAAAAAGCCTGATGTTGATGTTGTAGTACATTTGACATGGAGGCCAAAATATAACACCGCGTCATCTCATCTACCTTACCCACTTCTTATAACATTATCTCTCCTCTTCACTGTAACGACCCGGAAAATTCTCTTAATATTTTCTTAAAATATTAAGCATGTTTAAATAATTTTCCAATGGACCTAGAAATATTAAGGAGAACTTTGGCCTAGAAAATCCATGTTTTCTCATTTAAATTGAGAAAACTAACTACTAATGGGCTTTATGTGGGGTTTTTAGTACCATGATTATAGGTGGATTTCGGTAATAATTAGTATAAATATAAATAGGATTTAATTAGGCATATTAGCATGATTATGGGTAAGTCTTAGCCTAATTTTTCTATTTTAATGGAGAAATTAGGTACTAATGAGCTTTAAATGGGCTCCAAAAATGGGGATTAATTAGGTAAAATTAATATAAATTAGGTAAAATTAATATAAATATAAAAGAATTTTATTTAGGAATATTAGCATAATTATGGGTGATTTTTGGAGAATTTTCAAAATAAAAGGGAACTTTCAAAAATTAGAGGAAAAGGTTTAAATAAAATGAAAAATAAAATAAAAATAAAGGTGCATGGGCCAAGGATTGAACCTTAGACCTCTTGTACAACCATGAATGCTTTAACCAACTCACCTAGCAAGGAATACTTATGAGTAAATGAAGTGGAGGTTGGTTAAGAAGTAGAAGGAGATGAAGGGTCATGGAGAGACTCTTCATTTGCCTCTTTAAAGGAGCTATAAAGAGGGGGTTTGGGGGGTTACTTCTCTTCACCATCAAGTGCATTTGCTCCCCTCCTCCCTCCTCATTCTAGCCTAAATTCTAAGGAAGAGTTCCCCTTGGAAAAGTTTCCACCAAGCTCCATCTCCCAAGATCTAAAGTTCTTACAAGGATCCAAGGACTAGGTGTGGTCAAGAGACATCAAGTCTTCTTCCTTCTCTCCATCCAAGGTCTAAAAATTTAGAAACCCCAAGGTAAGACTCCCTCACCTGTGGTATAATAGTTCCCTATGATTTTTATGATTTCTAGTATGATATAGTGGTTGGTTTTCGAATTGGATGTTGAAAGGAAAGAAAACCAAGACCCTCATGCTTAAGGGTTTCGGACACCATGTTTTTAAGATCTAAAATTATGCTAAAAATATGTATAATGTTATTTAATGTTCCCTAATGATGTTTAGAAGTTAATTATAATTTTTTGGAATTTTTTGAGTACCCTAGGATACCCTAGGGTTTCGGCCAACATGAAAGAAACAAAAACTAAGAACCCTGAGTTTAAGGGATTCGGCCACCATGTTTTAAAGGTCTATAATTATGATAAAAATCATGATAATGTTATTTAATGTTCACTTATGATTTTTAGAAGTTAATTATAATTTTTGGGAATTTTTGGAGTACCCTAGGATACCCTAGGGTTTCGGCCAACATGAAAGAAACAAAAACTAAGAACCCTGAGTTTAAGGGTATCGGCCACCATGTTTTAAAGGTCTATAATTATTCTAAAAATCATGATAATGTTATTTAATGTTCCCTTATGATTTTTAGAAGTTAAGTATAATTTTTGGGAATTTTTGGAGTACCCTAGGACACCCTAGGGTTTCGGCCAACATGAAAGAACCAAAAACTAAGAACCCTGAGTTTAAGGGTTTCGGCCACCATGTTTTAAAGGTCTATAATTATGCTAAAAATCATGATAATGTTATTTAATGTTCCCTTATGATGTTTTTAAGTTAAGTATAATTTTTGGGAATTTTTGGAGTACCCTAGGACACCCTAGGGTTTCGGCCAACATGAAAGAACCAAAAACTAAGAACCCTGAGTTTAAGGGTTTCGGCCACCATGTTTTAAAGGTCTATAATTATGATAAAAATCATGATAATATTATTTAATGTTCCCTTATGATGTGTAGAGGTTAAGTATAATTTTTGGGAATTTTTGGAGTACCCTAGAGGCCCCATATGGTTCGGCCAACCCCAAGGACCCAAGGGTTAGGGTTGAGTCTTTAACTTCAAGCATATGTTTATGTGTTGCCATGATATAAGGATGATGGATGGTGATTATGTGAATTTTCACATGGCCTTGGGACTCCACAAGTTTCGGCCAAGAAGGGTTAATAGGGTAAAAGTTAAGATTTATTTCAAGTAAGGGTCCCAATAGCCCTATGGTAAGATGTGATTTGTGTTTTATGAATGATATGTCATGTTTATGAATGATATGCCATGTTTATGAATGATATGTCATGTTATGAATGATATGCCATGTTTATGAAGGATATGCCATGTTTATGAATGATATGCCATGTTTATGCATGATATGTCATGTTTATGAATGATATGTCATGTTATGAATGATATGCCATGTTTACGAATGATATTCCATGTTTACAAATGATATGCCATGTTTATGAATGATATGCCATGTTTACGAATGATAAGCCATGTTTATGAATGATATGTCATGTTTAGGAATGATATGCCATGTTTATGAATGATATGCCATGTTTTAGGATAATATGAATGTATGCCATGCTCTATGAATGATGTGTACATATGTCATGTCTAAGAATGAAAATGATGAATGACAAGTATGATGAATGAAAGATGATGCTTATGTCTTTAAGGCATAAATTTGCTAAACGGCACGGTCGATGGTCGACGGTACGACGGTCGTGAGGACCGGTAAATGGGCCGGTAGACGGGCCGGGCCGTAACAAGTTATGCTATGATGAAGATGCTATGAATGTTTTATGAATGATGAAGCATGAAAAGTATTTTACTTTATGTATGGGCTTGTACCGGACCGAAGTATGGGTCCAAGGGATGGGCACCTTAAGAACGCCCCGGTTTTGGACTACCGAAGCTGTCCACGGTTCTGGCACTACCGAAGCTGTGCAACAGGGATGGGCACCTTAAGAACGCCTCGGTTCGGGGACTACCGACTATGCTGTCCTTACCCTAGTAGGTTGGGGCTCGCGACCTCGGACTTGCTAGGGATGCGCGCTATGATGTATGTATGTGGTACAAGCCGGGGACCCCAAATGATGTTATGATGATTATGTTTAAGAAATGAAAAGTATGTTTTTAAAGATTAAGCATCCTTATGATATATATGCATTGCCCATGCATTCATTATGAAAAAGTATGTTTATGAAAAGTATGTTCATGAAAAGTATGATTTTAAACTAAGCATCCATATATGTATATGCATTCCACTCATGCCTCCATTCATGTTATGCATTATGCTATGATGATAAGATTTTATGCTTACGCTTCATGTTAAGAAATATGCATGAGAACAAATGATCTATGCCATGATAATGTTAAGAAGATGCTCATATGTTATGATAGGAAGAATGTTCATTATGTTTATGTTTGTGCCAAGTATTATGTCATGCTTAGAATGTTACTATGTTTATGTTCATGCCAAGTATTATGTCATGCTTAGAATGCTACTATGTTTATGATTTATGCCATGAAAGATGCCATGCTACTATGTTTATGATTTATGCAATGAAAGATGCCATGCTACTATGTTTATGATTTATGCCATGAATTATGCCATGCTACTATGTTTATGATTTATGCCATGAATTATGCCATGCTTAGAATGTCTACTATGTTTATGATTTATGCCATGAATTATGCCATGCTTAGAATGTCTACTATGTTTATGAGTTATGCCATGAATTATGCCATGCTTAGAATGTCTACTATGTTTATGTTTATGCCATGCTATGTATACGATAAGTGATGTAAGATGTTATGTTCCAAGTAGAGCACCAAGTATGTTAATGTTTTATGTCATCATTATGAGATGATGAATGATGAATGGTTTTGTGAGTAGGAAAGAGTCTTACTAAGCCTGTGTGCTTATAGTCTTTTTCCTTATACCGCAGATCATTCAAGGGGACAATGAAGGAAGCAGCAAGAGGGCAAGAACGCATGTGTGTAGTAGTGACTTGGCCCAGGAAATTTTATGTTTACGGTTTATGCTAGAACTTCACCTTGGTTACTTATATGTCTGAATAATGACCTGTGGAACCTTATGATATGATGTTACGTATGACATGATATGATATGATGCTTAAGTTCAAAGTTAATATGCTAAGGTTCCTATGTCATTAAGTTAAGAATGATAACAGGGCATGTATAAGTTAAAGTTATTCCGCTGCCTTATGATGTCTACATGCCCTAAGCATGTTAACGTAACGCCGCTTACGAAAGAAAAAAAAAAGCGGGCGTTACATTCACTAGAATTGTCATTGGGCTTTTCAGAGCAGATCTCAATGAGTACAAATTTGTACTCCTCAGTAGTTAAGACAATATCCAAAATTCCTTTCCAATCAATATAATTGGGACCAGTAAGTTTGTTTTCTTTTAAAATAACATTAAGTGGGTTGAATGCCATTTTGAAAAATCCTAAGAATTACAAATGGTCAAAACATTAGTTTTTAAAATAATATTGATTCCTCAAACAATAAAATTTTAAATTCACTAACACCTCAAAACACCGTGATTTTTGTATGTCACGATAGTGTGGACGTATACAAATTCAAACATTTGTAAGAGGAGATTTTACCCATTAATTTTGTTATCTTGTCAACCTTACTTTTTGACAAATAAAATTAATATTTGGTTTATCTTCGGCCATACAAATTGTTGAGGCAATCGGCCCTTAAATGATTGGAAGATCATGGTTTTGATGTGTGGGCGAATAGGTTTAAAGTTAGAGTGTTATGTTGTATTTGATATGTGTGATTGAGTTTGCAGGACTTGGAGAATCACACATGGTGGACACATCCGAGGGACGAGAACCGAGGGAGGAGAGCTCCAAGGGCAAGCCGGGAAGTGGACTTCAAGGGCACACGTGAAGGGTGGCATGGAGGCAAGCCAAGGGAAGGCTTGCGTGCGCATCCGAGGGACGATAGCCAGAGGAAGAGGACTTCAAGGGGCGAGCCAAGGGAGCAGACCTGAAGGCACACGCGAAGGAGAAGGTCCGGAGTGGCTGGAACTAAGCCGGGAGGCAGGGCAGTCGACTGGCCTGGAGGCAGTCAACTGCCAAAACCCACAGAAAGTTCACAGCCTCGGACCAGTCGACTGCCCCATGGGCAGTCGACTGGTATACCCCGAAACTAGCCGTTGGCTAGCTGTTGGCTAGCCGTTGGCCAGCAGTTAATGCTAGGCCAGTCGACTGCCCTTGGGGTAGTCGACTGGTGCGGGGCTGGACAGTCTGCGAGTCTGTCCTTTTCACCTATAAAAGGAGCACCTTTTTGTACGTGTACGGTACGGTTCCGTACAGTAACGAGGTGCTGCCCAACTGAAAAGTGTTCTTTGTAACGACCAAGAAAATTTTCTTAATATTTTCTTTAAAATATTAAGCATGTCTAGATAATTTTCCGAAGGATTTAGAAGTATTAATACGAACCTTAGCCTAGAAACCCATAGTTTTCTCATTTAAATTAAGAAACTAAGTACTAATGGGCTTTATATGGGCTCAAAAAAATGGGTTTTAATTAGGTATAAATTAATATAAATATAAAAGAATTATAATTAGGAATTTTAGCATGATTATGGGTGAATTTTAGGGAATTTTCGAAAATAAGGAAAAAGAAAATAAAAAGAAAATAAAAATAAAGTGCATGCACCAAGGATTGAACCTTGGACCTAGTCTACTACCATGCATGCACCAACCAATTCACCTAGCAAGGGAGTGCTATAAGGGAATGAAGTGGATTTTTGTTAAGGCTTGGGAAAGAATGAAGAGACACCATGACTCTTCACTTACCCTCCTTAATGTGGCATAAAAGCATAAGAGAAGGAGTTACATTTCTCCTCTCTTCTTCCATCAAGCCAATTACCCTCCTCTTCTTCTTCCTCCCCTCCTAGCCGAAAACCCCAAGCCCCCTTCTCCCTTGGGAAAAGTTCACATAAGCCTCCATCTTGAAGATCTAAGGCCCTCTACAAGGATACAAGGACTAAGGAGAAGTTTAGAGACAAGGAGGTTCTCTTATTATTTTCTATTCAAAGTTTGTAAGCAAGATCAAGGAAGGTAAGACCCCCTCACCTGTGGTATGATAGCTTTCAAGATATTTATCATGATCTAAGTTTTATTGGCATGATATGTTGGAAAAAAATCCATGGTTAGGGCTTATGGAGGTTTCGGCCAAGCCTTGTTTGGGCTAGAAATCATGTTAAAGACTTCCTTTATGTGTTCAAATGTTTACTCATGATAGGTTAAGCCTAAAAGTATTATTTTGGAAGTTTTGTAGCACCCTAGAAACCCCCTAGGGTTTCGGCCACATCAAGGTTAAGGGGCTAGGGTAAACTCCAACCTTTCCAAGCATGATTAATATGTTTCCTATGATACCTTATGGGTAATAATGGTGTTATATGAATTTCCCCATGGACTTGTTACCCTTCTAGGGTTTCGGCCAATCCATGCTTTAGGCCTAGGACTTGGGGTTAAGTTCAATCATGGGTTCAAATGATTTTTCTATGGCATGATATGTAAGGTAAGGGATGTTAATCATGATCTAGGCAAATTTTCCATGGACCCATGGTCCCTTAGGGCTTTCGGCCAAGACCCAAACCTAGGGTTTGGTTTGGGTTAAGGTCTCAAGAATGCATGTTTATAAGTTACCATGATGCTAGTACATAGTTAAGCATGATGTAAGGATCTTCATGATACTAAAATCTTAGTTTATGTGTTATACAACATGGCCTTGTATGGTGGATTTTATGTTATGTTTTACTCATGAATATTTAGATCATATACCATGAATATATGTAATTGATGTAGGAGTATGTTATGGTAAATAGAATGATGCATGTATGTTAATAAATGCTTATAATGGATTTATGATTCATGAAGGTATATGCATGTTTTAGGATGAATGTCATGAACCCTAGGAGTATGCGTCATGTTTATATGTAGCTTACTATCCATGCTTTATGATGAATACTAGGATTATGTATGCTAGATGAAATGTATCATGTATGACGTGCATGTTTATTTATGTATCATGATCATGCAAGCCTTATGAACCAAGATGATGTTTATGACTAGAAACATGATTATGCACGTATGTCCTATTTTATGAATAAAGAATGATAAGTATGAATGATGATGGTTATGCCTTAAGTATAAATGATAAGTATGAATGATGAAGGCATAACGATGATATGAAATAAGTATGAATGATAAGTATGAATGATGAAGCATGCATAGTTATTTTATTTTATGAATGGGGCTTGTACCGGACCGAAGTAAGGGTCCAAGGGATGGGCACCTTAAGAACGCCTCGGTTCTGGACTACCGAAGCTGTCCACGGTTCTGGCACTACCGAAGCTGTGCAACAGGGATGGGCACCTTAAGAACGTCCCGGTTCTGGGACTACTGACTATGCTGTCCTTACCCTAGTAGGTCGAGGCTAGCTACCTCGTATTTACTTAGGGATGCGCGCTTATGATGTATGTATGTGGTACAAGCCGGGGACCCCAATGATGTTATGTTTATGCTAAGCATTTAAAAGTATGGTTTTAAAACTAAGCATCCTTATGTAGTAAATGCATTTGACTCATGCATACATCCATGTTATGCATCGCGCCAGGGTAAGCATGTTTTATGTTTATGCTTATGCTTATATCTCATGCTATGATAAGTATGTTTCATGTTCATGTATGCCAAGAATTATGCCATGTATAAGTATGTTTCATGTTCATGTATGTTAAGATTTATGTCATGCTAAGTATGTTGTAGATCTATGGTTATGTTAGGAGTCATGTTATGTAGTTGTTCATATGCTTACGACTTATGCCATGACTATGCTTATGTTTATGTTCAGAGTTATGTTATGTCAGATACTTGATATGTTATGTTTAAGTGACGTGCGGTTTTAGTGAGTAGGAAAGGGTCTTACTAAGCCTGTGTGCTTATAGTCTTATCTTCCTCGTACCGCAGATCAAGCAAGAGGTTACTAAGGGAAGCAGCAGGAGAGGCAAAAGCATGTGTGTGTGTGGCGGTGACTTGGCAAAGGATTCCTCTTATTTACACATATCGCGTGTCTTGGGTTTTGAAAATGCCTCCTTAGATTTTATGTTATGTTTATAATGGTTATGCCTAGTGAATGACTTAAGACTCATGATGCTATGTTTACGGATAAGTTACTTGCTACTTATGGTGATGATGAATAAGTTATGGAACGGTTAGGTTATGATGCTATGCATGTAAGTTTATGAATGACAAGTTTAGGCATGTATAGATGTTTCATGTATTAGTTGCATGGTTAAAAGCATGTTTAGAAGAAAAAGAAAAATTTATTCCGCTGCATTAAGATGTTTTATATGTACATGTATGTTAAGCGTAACGACGCCTTTCACGCCACACCGTAAGATGTGGGAAAAAGGCGGGCGCTACAGGTTGGTATCAGAGCAGTTGTCATCTCACTACACACACATCAAGCTTCTTCCTGCCGCTTCCAGGTAAGTATCTTTCGGTATATTTTATGATAGTAAGCACTCTTACGATATGTTATGTTTCTAGAATATGCAAGTATGAATGATGTCTTATGATAGATAATGGCAAGTACTTGTAAGATATGTGAACATGAACGATACTTTCTTTTATTTAATTAAAATATATATATATATATATACTAATTAAATAATTTAGAATTTAATATGGGGGAGGTATAATAATAACTCATATTATCCATACTTGTCCTTTATGAAGGAAAGCATGGCTAGAAGGCAGAGTAACAGACTTAATGAGATTACCACCTCGCCGGACCTGATGCAATTAGTGACCCAACTTCAGCGTCAAGTCACCGAGCAGCAGCAAACCATTAATACCCTGATGAACCAACAAGAAAATTCTACTACTCCTCCGGCGAACCAGACTGCTATACCTGTCGCACCTACGGTTATGCAAACTCCTCCGTCGGGCTCGACCACTGTAGCACGACAAGAGGCTTATCTGATCCAGTGGTTGAGGCTGAAGCCGGAAAATTTCTCGGGTGTTGGTGAACCGTGGGACGCTCAAGCGTGGTTCAAGACCGTAGAGAGTACAATGGAGCTGCTAGACTGGCCTGAACAAGAGAAGATCAAATGTGCATCATTCTGCCTTTCTGGAGATGCCAGAATGTGGTGGGAAAGGGTCAAGGCCAAGAGACAGGTGAACCAGATGACGTGGTCAGATTTCGAGTCAGAATTCTTCGAAGAATTCTTCAACATGCAGGTCACCAATAAACACTACGACGAGTTCACGGAATTCTGACAGGGCAACCTTTCAGTCAATGAAGCCATGAAGAAATTTAATCGACTGGCTCGCTTATGCCCTGAGCTGGTTCGCACTGAGAAGGAGAGGGTTCGCCTTATGTTAAAGATGTTGCGGCCCGAAATAGCTCTGAACGTGGCCGGCGGAGTTAACAGACCGCAGACTACAGAGGAGTTGTTTAGTAGTGCCCTACTCACCGAACATTACCTGAACAACATCAATCAACAAAGGAAGGCAGTAAATGAAAGTAAGAATCAAGTTCACTCCGGGATTCTCGATTCGTTATCTTTCATTTTCCCTAAATGTTCCTTTCTTTTTATTAACACTCAGGGGGTCAGAAACCTCAGAGTACCAACGCGAATTGGAAAGGAAACCAGACTGGTAAACGACAGCCATGGAACAACCCCCAAGGGGGCCCAGCAAATAAGCAGTCCCGGTTTCCCCTGTGTGCTACATGCGGGAAAATGCACCCCGGGGAGTGCCGCAAGGGTACGAACCGGTGCTTCATCTGTGGAGTAGAAGGGCACATGGCCTCGTACTATCCTACCAAGAACCCGGCACCTTCCCAACAGCTTGTGCAGTACCAGGGTGCACCCGCGAAGCTACATTATATACAAGCGGAGCCGGAGAGTATCCTGATGAACCAGGAAGGATTGGAGGCCCCATCAACTATAGCGGATGCCAGGGTTTTCTCTATTACTAAGGAAGATGCTGCGAATGCTTCAACGGTTGTCACAGGTCAGATACTTATTTACAGTCAGTATGCTACCGCATTATTTGATACTGGGGCAACGCACTCGTTCATCTCTACATGCTACACTAAGAAGATAGATATGTCTCCACAAGTTTTAGATTGCAAGTTCTTAACAACCCTGCCTTCGGGAGAAATAATGACATCCACTCACGTGTTGCGTGCGGTGCCAGTCGGAATTGCGGAAAGAGAACTCTACTGCGATCTGATAGTACTCGACATGCAGGACTATGATGTTATAATGGGAATGGATTTTCTGAGTAAATACGGTGCTTCTGTTGAGTGCCGTAAACGAAGGGTGGTTTTTCAACCCGAAGCAGATTCCACGTTTGAATTTATCGGGGAGCCAAGGAAAAGGACCCGAAAATTCTTATCGACTCTCAAGGCAAGAAAGATGTTAGATAAGGGATATACTGGTTTTCTAGCACATGTGGTCAACGAAGGTCAAACAAGGAATCAGAAGTTGGAAAATGTCAGAGTAGTATGCGAGTACCCAGAGGTATTCCCAGATGAATTACCGGGATTAGCTCCTGATAGAGAAGTGGAATTTGAGATCGAATTGGTCCCTGGTACTAACCCGATCTCCAAGGCACCCTACCGGATGGCGCCGGTTGAGTTAAAAGAACTTCAAGAACACCTGCAGGAGTTGCTCGATAAGGGACTTATTCGCCCTAGTCATTCCCCATGGGGAGCTCCGGTACTGTTTGTGAAGAAGAAGGACGGATCTATGCGAATGTGCATAGATTATCAAGCACTGAACAATGTAACGATCAAGAACAGGTATCCCCTTCCGAGAATAGATGACCTATTTGATCAATTAAAAGGAGCTACTATGTTCTCGAAAATTGATCTGAGGTCTGGTTATCATCAAGTCAAAGTAAAACAGGATGATATTCCGAAGACAGCTTTTCGAACAAGGTACGGACATTTTGAGTTTGTTGTCATGCCTTTCGGCGTGACCAATGCTCCTGCGATGTTTATGGACCTTATGAATCGAGTGTTCTCGTCTTTTCTCGATAAATTTGTAATCGTCTTCATCGACGATATCCTTATTTATTCAAGAAACCAAGAAGAGCACGCCAAACATCTGATGATAGTACTACAGACTCTCCGGGAAAAACAACTGTACGCCAAGTTCTCCAAATGTGAGTTCTGGCTTGACCAAGTAGGGTTTTTGGGCCATATTATTTCCCAAGATAGGGTTATGGTAGACCCGACAAAGATTGAAGCTGTGAAAAACTGGAGTCGGCCGAGGAACGCCAGCGAAATCAAAAGTTTCCTTGGGCTGGCGGGCTATTATCGGAAATTTGTGGAGGACTTCGCAAGGATTGCAGCCCCTTTAACAGCTCTCACCCGGCAGGATAAGAAATATGAATGGACGGAAAACTGCGAAAGGAGTTTCTTGGAGTTGAAAAGGAGACTTACAAGTGCTCCAATTCTTACCCTTCCGGAAGGTAACCAGAGCTTCGACATGTATAGCGACGCCTCCCGACTGAGACTTGGAGCTGTGCTTATGCAGAATGGCAGAGTCATTGCCTACGCCTCTAGGCAACTTAAAGAACATGAACAGAATTACCCCACCCACGATCTGGAATTAGCCGCTGTGGTCTTCGCTCTTAAGATATGGAGGCACTATCTGTATGGAGCACAGTGCAGGATTTATACAGACCACCAGAGTCTGCGGTATTTCTTCACTCAGAAAGACCTAAATATGAGACAACGCCGATGGCTAGAGTTGGTAAAGGACTATGACTATGAGATCTTATATCATCCAGGAAAGGCAAACAAAGTGGCCGATGCACTCAGCCGAAAGTCAAGTGCCACCTTGATGTCTATATCTAGATTACCCCGACCACTCGAAAAGGAAATTATGAGGTCTGGGGTCGAGATCATCTCCGGATGGCTTTCTACCATGACACTATCACCGACGCTGTTCGAGGATATATTGGACAAACAAGATGGTGATCCTAGCCTTCAGAGAATCAAACAGGAGATCCTAGAAGGAAAGGGCGATGGTTTTCGTATCGCCAACAGGGGAGTACTCTATCTTAGGGATCGTCTATGTATTCCTAATGATCTGGAGCTACGGAGAGCGATATTAGTAGAAGCTCACGAAACCCCTTAGTCGATGCATCCAGGATCCACCAAGATGTATCAAGATCTAAAAGAGAAATTCTGGTGGTCCGGTATGAAGAGAGATGTGGCTCAGCATGTTGGCACTTGCCTGACCTGCCAACGAGTGAAGGCAGAACACCAGCGACCCGGAGGAGTTCTGCAGCCACTTCCGATTCCGGAATGGAAATGGGAAGATATCTCTATGGATTTTATTTCAGGACTTCCCAAGACTACAAATGGATATGATGCGGTATGGGTAATTGTGGACAGGTTGACGAAGTCTGCTCACTTCTTAGCTATCAAGATGACTTATTCGATTGAGCAACTGGCTCAGTTATATGCTAAGGAGATAATCAGACTTCATGGAGTGCCCAAGACCATCATCTCAGATAGGGATGGTCGCTTCACTTCACATTTCTGGGAGTGTGTCCAGAAGTCCCTCGGCACCAAATTACGATTCAGTACAGCTTTTCATCCTCAGACTGACGGGCAAACCGAACGGGTGAATCAAGTGCTGGAAGACATGTTACGGGCTTGTGCTCTGGATTTCAAAGGGAGTTGGTGCCGATATTTATGTTTAGCGGAATTCGCCTACAATAATAGCTACCAAGCTACTATCGGCATGGCACCTTATGAAGCTTTGTACGGGAGGAGATGTAGGTCTCCAATCTGTTGGTACGAAGGTGGTGAAAAGAAGGTGATGGGGCTTACGACGGATCTCATCGACGACACCACCCAAGCTATACGGACCATTCGACGACAGATAGAAGCTGCACAGAGTCGGCAGAAGAGTTATGCAGATGTCCGGCGTAGGCCACTGGAATTCAATATTGGGGATCTGGTATTCCTTAAAGTGGCTCCGATGAAAGGGATAACGAGATTCGGGAAGAAAGGGAAACTGAGTCCGCGATATGTGGGACCGTACCTGGTACTGAAAAGAGTTGGCAAGGTGGCATATGAACTGGAGCTGCCTCAGGAAATGTCAGCTATTCATAATGTGTTCCATGTGTCGATGCTTAAGAAGTGTATTCCAAACATGGACCAAGTGATCGAGCCACAGGCGGTACCAGTTTAGGAGGACCTAAGTTATGAAAGCCGACCTATCCAGATCTTGGATCGGGAAGTCAAGAAGCTAAGGAACAAGAAGGTACCCTTAGTCAAGGTTCTATGGCAAAGTCAACGGTTCGAGGAAGCTACCTGGGAACGCGAGGACGAGATGAGACGCAAGTACCCGGAGCTATTCTAAGTTCAAGGACGAACTTTCAAGAGGTATAGGGGATTGTAACGACCCGGAAAATTTTCTTAATATTTTCTTTAAAATATTAAGCATGTCTAGATAATTTTCCGAAGGATTTAGAAATATTAATAACAACCTTAGCCTAGAAACCCATGGTTTTCTCATTTAAATTGAGAAACTAAGTATTAATGGGCTTTATATGGGCTCAAAAAACTGGGTTTTAATTAGGTATAAATTAATATAAATATAAAAGAATTGTAATTAGGAATTTTAGCATGATTATGGGTGAATTTTAGGGAATTTTCGAAAATAAGTAAAAATGAAATAAAAAGAAAATAAAAAAAAAATGCATGCACCAAGGATTGAACCTTGGACCTAGTCTACTACCATGCATGCACTAACCAATTCACCTAGCAAGGAAGTGCTATAAGGGAATGAAGTGGATTTTTGTTAAGGCTTGGGAAAGAATGAAGAGACACCATGACACTTCACTTACCCTCCTTAATGTGGCATAAAAGCATAAGAGAAGGAGTTACATTTCTCCTCTCTTCTTCCATCAAGCCAATTACTCTCCTCTTCTTCTTCCTCCCCTCCTAGCCGAAAACCCCAAGCCCCCTTCTCCCTTGGGAAAAGTTCACATAAGCCTCCATCTTGAAGATCTAAGGCCCTCTACAAGGATACAAGGACTAAGGAGAAGTTTAGAGACAAGGAGGTTCTCTTATTATTTTCTATTCAAAGTTTGTAAGCAAGATCAAGGAAGGTAAGACCCCCTCACCTGTGGTATGATAGATTTCAAGATATTTATCATGATCTAAGTTTTATTGGCATGATATGTTGGAAAAAAATCCATGGTTAGGGCTTATGGAGGTTTCGGCCAAGCCTTGTTTGGGCTAGAAATCATGTTAAAGACTTCCTTTATGTGTTCAAATGTTTACTCATGATAGGTTAAGCCTAAAAGTATGATTTTGGAAGTTTTGTAGCACCCTAGAAACCCCCTAGGGTTTCGGCCACATCAAGGTTAAGGGGCTAGGGGTAAACTCCAACCTATCCAAGCATGATTAATATGTTTCCTATGATACCTTATGGGTAATAATGGTGTTATATGAATTTCCCCATGGACTTGTTACCCTTCTAGGGTTTCGGCCAATCCATCCTTTAGGCCTAGGACTTGGGGTTAAGTTCAATCATGGGTTCAAATGATTTTTCTATGGCATGATATGTAAGGTAAGGGATGTTAATCATGATCTAGGCAAATTTTCCATGGACCCATGGTCCCTTAGGGCTTTCGGCCAAGACCCAAACCTAGGGTTTGGTTTGGGTTAAGGTCTCAAGAATGCATGTTTATAAGTTACCATGATGCTAGTACATAGTTAAGCATGATGTAAGGATCTTCATGTTACTAAAATCTTAGTTTATGTGTTATACAACATGGCCTTGTATGGTGGATTTTATGTTATGTTTTACTCTTGAATATTTAGATCATATACCATGAATATATGTAATTGATGTAGGAGTATGTTATGGTAAATAGAATGATGCATGTATGTTAATAAATGCTTATAATGGATTTATGATTCATGAAGGTATATGCATGTTTTAGGATGAATGTCATGAACCCTAGGAGTATGCATCATGTTTATATGTAGCTTACTATCCATGCTTTATGATGAATACTAGGATTATGTATGCTAGATGAAATGTATCATGTATGACGTGCATGTTTATTTATGTATCATGATCATGCAAGCCTTATGAACCAAGATGATGTTTATGACTAGAAACATGATTATGCACGTATGTCCTATTTTATGAATAAAGAATGATAAGTATGAATGATGATGGTTATGCCTTAAGTATGAATGATGAAGGCATAACGATGATATGAAATAAGTATGAATGATAAGTATGAATGATGAAGCATGCATAGTTATTTTATTTTATGAATGGGGCTTGTACCGGACCGAAGTAAGGGTCCAAGGGATGGGCACCTTAAGAACGCCCCGGTTCTGGACTACCGAAGCTGTCCACGGTTCTGGCACTACCGAAGCTGTGCAACAGGGATGGGCACCTTAAGAACGTCCCAGTTCTGGGACTACTGACTATGCTGTCCTTACCCTAGTAGGTCGAGGCTAGCTACCTCGTATTTACTTAGGGATGCGCGCTTATGATGTATGTATGTGGTACAAGCCGGGGACCCCAATGATGTTATGTTTATGCTAAGCATTTAAAAGTATGGTTTTAAAACTAAACATCCTTATGTAGTAAATGCATTTGACTCATGCATACATCCATGTTATGCATCGCGCCAGGGTAAGCATGTTTTATGTTTATGCTTATGCTTATATCTCATGCTATGATAAGTATGTTTCATGTTCATGTATGCCAAGAATTATGCCATGTATAAGTATGTTTCATGTTCATGTATGTTAAGATTTATGCCATGCTAAGTATGTTGTAGATCTATGGTTATGTTAGGAATCATACTATGTAGTTGTTCATATGCTTACGACTTATGCCATGACTATGCTTATGTTTATGTTCAGAGTTATGTTATGTCAGATACTTGATATGTTATGTTTAAGTAACGTACGGTTTTAGTGAGTAGGAAAGGGTCTTACTAAGCCTGTGTGCTTATAGCCTTATCTTCCTCATACCGCAGATCAAGCAAGAGGTTACTAAGGGAAGCAGCAGGAGAGGCAAAAGCATGTGTGTATGTGGCGGTGACTTGGCAAAGGATTCCTCTTATTTACACATATCGCGTGTCTTGGGTTTTGAAAATGCCTCCTTAGATTTTATGTTATGTTTATAATGGTTATGCCTAGCGAATGACTTAAGACTCATGATGCTATGTTTACGGATAAGTTACTTGCTACTTATGGTGATGATGAATAAGTTATGGAATGATTAGGTTATGATGCTATGCATGTAAGTTTATGAATGACAAGTTTAGGCATGTATAGATGTTTCATGTATTAGTTGCATGGTTAAAAGCATGTTTAGAAGAAAAAGAAAAATGTATTCCGCTGCATTAAGACGTTTTATATGTACATGTATGTTAAGCGTAATGACGTCTTTCTCGCCACACCGTAAGGTGTGGGAAAAAGGCGGGCACTACATTCTTACTTCCTCTCACTCAATTTACTTCATTCTGTAAAGAGGAAGATTGCCGTTGTAAAGGTTTCTCCACCTGAAGGAGATTTTCATAGTGAAAGTTGTGCTCGCGGCGTGGATCCTTGGATTAGTCACCCATCTGGGTGGATACCAAGTAAAATACTCTTGTTAGCATTGTTTATTTTCCTTTACATATTATTTCCGCTGCGCTAACAATTCTGTAGACATCGAAACGATCCGAAAAAGTGCATTCACCCCCCCCCCATCTACACGCCTTAGACGATCCATCAGTTGGTATAAGAGCGGGTGCGTTTTGGAAGATCTAACAGTCAACCAGAACAATTGTGATGGCGTTTCAAGAGGGATACTCCACCGCACGACCTCCGTTCTTCGACGGGAATGACTTCGCCTATTGGAAAAGTAGGATGCAATACTACCTCATGAATGATATTGAAAATTGGATAAGTGTTGTAGATGGCTTCGAGGCGCCCGTCGATGAAAGAGGAGACCTAACACCAATGAGATCATGGTCGAAGGAGGTGATGAAGAGGGCGCAATCAAATGCCAAGGCCACCACGACATTGTAATGCAGGCTCTCGAAGGAGCAACTGAACAAGGTGGGGCCGTTCAAGAGTGCCAAGGAACTGTGGGACAGGTTGGTAGAGTTGAACGAGGGGTCAAACGAGTCCAGAAGAGCCAAGAAGGACTTGTTGGTGGCCCAACTACAATCCCTTTCCATGAAGAGCAACGAGACCGTCAGCCAGCTACATGGAAGGGTGAAAGAAGTGATAAATGAGCTCCACGTGATTGGAGAGAAGATAGAAAACTGGGACATCGTCAGGTATGTGTTACAAACATTCCCAAGAACCACCTTGTGGGCATCCATGGTTGATGCTTACAAGGTATCAAGGGACTTATCTTTAGTTAAATTAGACGATTTGTTTTGTGAATTTGAACTGCATGAGCAAGCTAATATTTCGGTCAAAGAGAAAGGTATTTCTTTTGTTGCAGAAAAGGAGAAGAAGAGGAGGAAGGAGAAGAAGAAGGTTGTAACGCCCGCTTTTTTTTCCATAAGCGGCGTTACGTTAACATGCTTAGGGAATGTAGACATCATAAGGCAGCGGAATAACTCTAACTTATACATGCCCTGTTACCATTCTTACTTAATGACATGGGAACCTTAGAAAATTAACTTTAAACTTAAGCATCATATCATGTCATACATAACATCATATCATAAGGTTTCAGAAGTCATTATTCAAACATATAGGTAACCAAGGTGAAGTTCTAGCATAAACAGTAAACATATGGTTTCCTGGGCCAAGTCACTACTACACATATGCGTTCTTGCCCTCCTGCTGCTTCCATCATTGTCCCCTTGAATGATCTGCGGTATAAGGAAATAAGACTATAAGCACACAGGCTTAGTAAGACTCTTTCCTACTCACAAAACCATTCATCATTCATCATCTCATAATGAGCACATGAAAACATTAACATACTTAGTGCTCTACTTAGAACACAACATCTTAACTCACTTATCGTATACATAGCATGGCATGAACATAAACATAGTAAACATTCTGAGCATGGCATAATACTTGGCATGAACATAAACATAGGAAACCTTCTAAACATGGCATGATACATGGCATAAACATAAACATAGGGAACATAGACATGGTGAACATAATACTTGGCATGAACATAAACATAGTGAACGTTCTTCCTATCATAACATATGAACATTTTCTTAACATCATCATGGCATAGATTATTTATTCTCATGCAGATTTCTTAACATGAAGCGTAAGCATAAAAATCTTATCATCATAGCATAATGCATAACATGAATGGATGCATGAGTGGAATGCATATACATAAGGGATGCTTAACTTTTAAAACATACTTTTAAATGCTTAAACATAATCATCATAACATCATTTGGGGTCCCCGTCTTGTACCACATACATACATCATAGCGCGCATCCCTAGCAAGTCCGAGGTCGCGAGCCCCAACCTACTAGGGTAAGGACAGCATAGTCGGTAGTCCCCGAACCGAGGCGTTCTTAAGGTGCCCATCCCTGTTGCACAGCTCCGGTAGTGCCAGAACCGTGGACAGCTTCGGTAGTCCAAAATCGGGGCGTTCTTAAGGTACCCATCCCTTGGACCCATACTTTGGTCCGGTACAAGCCCATACATAAAGTAAAATACTTTTCATGTTTCATCATTCATCAGACATTCATAGCATAACCATGTTACATAAAGCATGACTTAACACATGCTTGTCCTTTCATTGTTCATTCTTATTGCATAACATCATGATGCCTGTAAGGCATGAGCATTATCTTCATTCATAAACATGGTATCCATCTTCTTTCATAAGCATGACATGCATCTTTATTCATACATCATGGCATGCATCATTCTTATCATGAACATGAACATTACATACTTATCATGGCATCGTCCTTATCATGAACTTAACATATCATACCTATCATAGCGTCATTCTTATTGTGAACATAACCCTATCATACTTATCATGGCATCATTCATATCCTGACCATAAACCTATCATACTTGTCATGGCATCATTCATATAACTTAGCAGGGTTCTCTACATCACATAAGCATACATAGGTAGGATTTCCATAACATTCTACCTACCATTCACATACATGGCCTAGAACATAAACATTCATGGTAACCCTATTAAACATGGCATCCAATCATAAAAATAAACATAAAGGCATAAAACATGATGCTTAAACATTAGGGTTATGGTTAACATGATTTCTACCACATGCTTGATCCTATACATATAAATACTTTATGGTAAGCATGAACCATCATTCTTTGAACCCTAACTCCACTCCAAACCCTAAATCCAAGGCTTGGCCGAAACTTCAAGGTGGAGTTCCATCAATTCCATGAACATGTAATATAGCATAAGGTAAAGGGGCAACCATACATCATTTATGAGACCATAGGAAGTTATTGGGCTCATGATTAGGGTTAACCCTAACCTTTAGGCCACATCCCTAGGCCTGGCCGAAACTTATAAGGCCATGGGGAGTATGGAAAAATTCCATTAAAATCCCCAATAATTCATGAAACACTAATCACATCTTACCATAGAGTCATTGAAGCCCTTACTTGAAATAAATCTTAACTTTTACCCCATTAACCCTTTTTGGCCGAAACATGTAGAGTCCCAAGGCCATGTGAAAATTCACATAATCACCTTCCATCACCCTTATATCATGGCAACACATAAAACATATGCTTGAAGTTAAAGACTCAACCCT
The DNA here is from genome assembly GCA_024364735.1 of Boesenbergia rotunda. NCBI lineage: Eukaryota > Viridiplantae > Streptophyta > Magnoliopsida > Zingiberales > Zingiberaceae > Boesenbergia > Boesenbergia rotunda. The sequence goes on along the minus strand of JAGFNQ010001673.1, from coordinate 41,276 downwards.
AACCCTTGGGTCCTTGGGGTTGGCCGAAACATATAGGGCCTCTAGGGTACCCCAAAAATTCTCAAAAATTGTATTTAACAACTAAACATACTGAGAAAACATTAAACAACATTTTGGAGATTTTTAGCATCATTAAGGACCCTTAAACATTGTGGCCGAAACCCTAGGGTATCCTAGGGTGCTTACTTTGTTTCTTTCATGTTGGCCGAAACCCTAGGGTGTCCTAGGGTACTCCAAAAATTCCCAAAAATTATACTTAACCTCTAAACATCATAAGGGAACATTACATAGCATTATACAGATTTTTAGCATAATTATAAACCTTAAAATCATGGTGGCCGAAACCCTTAAGCATAAGGTTCTTGGTTTTCTTTCCTTTCAACATCAAATCCAAAAACCAACCACTATATCATACTAAAAATCATGAAAATCATAAGGAACTATTATACCACAGGTGAGGGAGTCTTACCTTGGGATTTCTTGATTTTTAGACCTTAAAAGAGAAAGAACTTGTAGAACTCTTGACCCTTGATCCCTCCTTGCCCTTGTTGTCTTGGAAGGAACCTAGATCTTGGAGATGTGGAGTTTTTCCAAGGGGAAAACCCTCTAAGAGTGGTCGCTAGAATGAGGGAGGAAGAGAGGAGGAAATGCAATTGAAGGAAGAGAGAAAGAAACTCCCAAACCCCCCTATTTATCATCCATTAAAGAGGTAAATGAAGAGTCTCTCCATGACCCTTCATCTTCTTCTTAATCTTAACCTATATCCACTTCATTTCCTCATAGAAATCCCTTGCTAGGTGAGTTGGTTAAGGCTTACATGGTTGTACAAGAGGTCCAAGGTTCAATCCTTGGCTCATGCACCTTTATTTTTATTTTATTTTTATTTCATTTATTTTATTATTTTTATTTCCTAAATTCCGAAAATCCCCCTAAAATCACCCATAATTATGCTAATATTCCTAAATAAAATTCTTTTATATTTATATTAATTTTACCTACTTTATATAAATTTTACCTAATTAATACCCATTTTTGGAGCCCATTTAAAGCTCATTAGTACCTAATTTCTCCATTAAAATAGAAAAATTAGGCTAAGACTTACCCATAATCATGCTAATATGCCTAATTAAATCCTATTTATATTTATACTAATTATTACCGAAATCCACCTATATTCATAGTACTAAAAAGCCCACATAAAGCTCATTAGTACTTAGTTTTCTCAATTTAAATGAGAAAACATGGATTTTCTAGGCCAAAGTTCTCCTTAATATTTCTAGGTCCCTTGGAAAATTATCTAGACATGCTTAATATTTTAAAAAAATATTAAGAGAATTTTCCGGGTCGTTACAATCCCCCATACCTCGTGAAAGTTCGTCCTCGAACTTAGAATAACTCCGGGTACTTGCGCCTCATCTCATCCTCGCGCTCCCAGGTAACTTCTTCGAACCGTTGACTCTGCCATAGGACCTTGACTACGGGCACTTCCTTACTCCTCAGCTTCTTGATTTCCCTATCCAAAATCCGGATGGGTCTGCTCTCATAGCTTAGGTCCTCTTGCACTTGCACCGTCTGTGGCTCAATCACTTGGTCCATATTTGGGATACACTTTTTCAGCAGGGACACATGGAATACGTTATGGATAGCTGACATCTCTGGAGGCAGCTCCAGCTCGTATGCCACCTTACCGGACTCTTTTCAGAATCAGGTACGACCCCACATAGCGCGGGCTTAGTTTTCCTTTCTTCCCAATCTGGTCACTCCCTTCATAGGAGCCACTTTGAGAAATACCCAATCTCCAGCATTAAATTCCAGTGGTCTACGCCGGACATCGGCATAACTCTTCTGCCGGCTCTGGAGCAGTCCTCTATCCATTGTCGAATATTCTGTATAGCCCGGTGCGCTATCGATAACCTCCGTTGTGAGCCCCATTTCCTTCTTTCACCACCCTCGTACCAGCAAATCGGAGACCTACATCTCCTCCCATACAAGGCTTCATAAGGGTGCCATTCCGATAGTAGCTTGGTAGCTATTATTGTAAGCGAATTCCGCCAAGCATAGATATCGACACCAACTTCCCTTGAAATCCAGGCACAAGCTCTCAACATATCTTCCAATATCTGATTCACCCGTTCAGTTTGGCCGTCCGTCTGAGGGTGAAAGGCGGTGCTAAATCGCAATTTAGTGCCGAGAGACTTCTGAACGCATTCCCAAAAATGCGAAGTAAAGCGACCATCCCTATCTGAGATGATGGTCTTGGGAATCCATGAAGCCTAATTACTTCCTTGACATATAATTGAGCCAGTTGCTCAATCGAGTAAGTCATTCTTGATCGTAAGAAGTGAGCAGACTTTGTCAGCCTGTCCACAGTCACCCAAATTGCATCATATCCATTTGTAGTCCTGGGAAGCCCTGAAATGAAATCCATAGAGATGTCTTCCCATTTCCACTCCAGAATCGGGAGTGGCTGCAGAACTCCCCCGGGTCGCTGATGTTCTGCTTTCACTTGCTGACAGGTCATGCAAGTACTAACATACTGGGCCAACATCTCTCTTCATACCGGACACACAGAACTTCTCCTTCAGGTCTTGATACATCTTGGTGGATCCTGGATGCATTGAATAAGGGGTTTCGTGAGCTTCCGTCAGTATCTTTCTTCGAAGCTCCGGGTCATTAGGGATACATAGACGTCCCTAAGGTATAATACTCCCCTTTGGCGATATGAAAACCCTCGCCCTTTCCTTCTCGGATCTCCTC
>JAGFNQ010001673.1:0-25899 GCA_024364735.1 Boesenbergia rotunda | reverse complement strand
TCTGGAGGCATATGCTATTACTTTACCGTCTTGCATGAGGACAGCTCCAAGGCCCATCTTGGATGCATCACTGTAGATGTCAAAGGCCTTGTCACTCTCTGGAACCGTCAGGATGGGAGCACTGGTCAGTCTCTTCTTCAGCTCTAGAAAACTGTGCTCGCATTTATCTGACCATTCAAACTTCTTGTTCTTTCTGGTCAAGGCTGTGAGTGGAGAGGCTATTCTGGAAAAGTCCTCCATAAATTTTCTGTAATATCCTGCCAGGCCTAAGAAACTCCTGATTTCACTAGCATTCTTGGGTCTACACCAGTTGCTGACTGCTTCTATCTTGGCTGGATCAACTTGAATGCCTTCTTTGGATACAATGTGACCTAGGAAGGTCACCTGATCTAGCCAAAACTCACACTTTGAGAATTTTGCATAGAGCTTCTCCTGCTGAAGGATCTGCAGCACTATCCTCAAGTGTGTAGCATGGTCCTCTGGAGTCTGTGAGTATATGAGAATATCATCAATAAATACAATGACGAATTTATCGAGATACTCCCTGAAGATGTGGTTCATCAGCTCCATGAAGACTGCTGGAGCATTGGTTACTCCAAAAGGCATCACTACAAATTCGTAGTGGCCGTATCTTGTCCTGAAGGCCGTCCTGGGGATGTCACTTTCTTTAACCTTTAGCTGATGATACCCAGAACGCAGGTCTATCTTCGAGAACACTGTAGCCCCTTTGAGTTGATCAAATAAATCATCTATTCTAGGAAGGGGGTACTTGTTCTTGATGGTTACCTTGTTCAGAGCTCTGTAGTCTATGCACAGAAGCATAGACCCATCCTTCTTCTTGACGAAAAGTACAGGAGCTCCCCAGGGTGAATGACTCGGGCGGATGAAGCCCTTGTCTAGTAGCTCCTGGAGTTGCTCTTGTAATTCTTTCAGCTCTGCAGGAGACATACGATATGGGGCTTTTGAGACCGGACCGGTACCTGGCACCAGCTCAATCTCAAATTCCACCTCCCTGTTGGGCGGTAGTCCAGGTAGTTCTTCTGGGAACACTTCTGGATATTCGCAGACTACCCGTACATCCTCCTGCTTGAGTTCTTTCTTTGCTTCTGAGTCCACTACGTGTGCAAGAAAACCAGCACACCCTTGCTCTAGCATCTGGTGGGCTGCCAAGGCTGAGAGGAATTTCTGAGTCTTCCTCTTTGGGCTCCTTGAAACTCGAATGGTGGTTCTCCTTCTGGGCTGAAAACCACCTTCCTTCTACGGCAGTCCACTGAAGCGCTGTACTTACTGAGGAAATCCATGCCCAGTATAATGTCGAAGTCTTGCATCGCAAGGACTATCAGATCGACATATAGCTCTCAGTCTGAAATCTTGATTGGCACAGCCCGGAGCCGCTGGGTGGATTCCATGATCTCCCCTAAAGGGAGAGTTGTCAGGAATCTGGACTCCCAACTCTCTGCAGGCACCTTTAACTTACTAGCAAAAGGTACTGATACGAAAGAATGGGTCGCCCCAGTGTCAAACAGTGTAGTAGCTAAATGCTGAAAAATAACTATTTGACCTGTTAAGACCGTGGAGGCGCTGGCAGCTTCTTCCTTCGTGAGGGAAAAGACTCTAGCATTGGTTGGAACTAGTGCTGCTTCCAACCCTCCCTGACTGATCTGAGGTCCGTCCAGTATAGTAGGCATGTAATGTAACTGAGGCTTGCCTCCATACTGTACGGACTGCTAAGGAAGTACCTTAAACTTGTTTGGGCAGTCTTTGGATCTGTGTCCCTCTTGTCCACATGAGTAGCATCCAGTTACACCCAAAAGGCATGCTCCTGGATGGGTCCTCCCTCACTTAGGACAAGGTGGATACCTAGCTTGCTTGTTCTCTGGGTTTCCTTTTTGGCTGCCAGGCCACTGCTTCCTTTTGTGGTTCTTGTTCTTCCAGTTCTGGTTATTTGGCTGAGGCTTCTGGCCTCCGGTTGTCTTGTTCTCAATCAGGACTGGCTTCTGCTGTGTTTGCTGTGCCTTGATGCTATTCAGATAGTGCTCTGAGATTAGAGCACTACTGACCAACTCCTCGCTGGTCTGGGGTCGGTGCGTCCCGCTGTTCACGTTGAGTGCTATTTCAGGGTTCAGCATGCGGAGCATCAGTCTGACTCGCTCCTTCTCTGTGCTGACTAGCTCTGGGCAGAGGCGAGCTAGTCTGTTGAACTTCGCGACTGCTTCTCCCACTGGTAGGTTACCTTGTCTGAACTCCATGAAGTCCTCGTAGTGCTTGTTGGTAACCCGCATGTGGAAGAACTCCTCATAGAACTCTTGCTCGAAATCTGTCCAGCTCATCTGGTTGACTATCCTCTTACTCTTGACTCGCTCCCACCACATACGAGCATCTCCAGTTAGGCAGAAGGAGGCACATTTGACCTTCTCGACTTCTGGCCAGTCAAGAAGCTCCATTGTGCTCTCTAAAGTCTTGAACCAAGCCTGGGCATCCCAGGGCTCAGTCGTGCCTGAGAAGCTTTCGGGTTTCAGCCTCTGCCACTGGACGAGGTATGCTTCTTGTCTTCGGTTCACGGCAGGGGTCTCCTGTGTGACTGGTGGAACTTCAGCCACCACTGGAGTTCCCACTCCTGCTGTGGGTGGTGTAGGGGGCACTGGGTGCTGATTTGCCATCAGTGTGGCGATGGTCTTCTGTTGTTCTGTAATCTGAGCTTGCATTTGAGCAATGACTGCCATCAGGTTTGGCTGTTCTGTGCCAGGCTCATTGTTATCTTGAACTGGAGTTCTGTTCCTTGCATTAGGAGCTCGGCCTCTTCTTGCCATCTAATAATGCATAAGGGAACAAGAAATCACTATAATTTCTAGGTATAAACTTGTTTTCTTACTTAGTAACCTAATATCCATTCTAGGGATTAAACATGATTCCGTGATACTAAGGTATTAAACATGCTTCCTTGTTCTATGCACATATGAGTAAGTACTTAAGCATTTCTCTATACTGCAATTAAGTAAAGGAGCAATAGAAAAACTGAAACTTAAAGCTTTCTTACTTGAAGATGGCAAGGTTGATGCTGATGTGTGTGTGATGCTGGAGAATGGGTAATGCTCTGATACCAACTGTAGCAACCCCGCCTTCTCTACCTTAGACGGACCGCTACTTGTCTACTTCTTGACTCTAATGCACGACTAAAAATGCGGAACTTTCTTTTTTTTTGTATTTAATCTATCTAAGAATGAGATTCTAACTTTAATAGTCATGCATGATACAATGGCACATTACTAGCAATTCTAACCATTTAAACTCATCACACAAGGTTCTATAACATTACTAAAGCACTATGGAATATGCATGCAACTTTTCTAAGCATATTTAAAGCAATAAGACTTAATTCGAAACTAACAACATCTTGGCACATGCAATAATATTTCTAGGACTTCATAGAATGTAAATCTTACTTTTCTACCGAATTCACAAGCATTTTAAGCACAATTAGGACTTAGTCCAAAAGGGAATAATAATAAGCTCAAGAATAAGTCTAAAATGCAATGTATCCACATGTTAAACTACTCATGCCCTTGCTCATCTAGTGCATTCACAAAAGTATGCATACTAATTGAAATGACATGGAATCTTCATTCTACAAAATTGAGCATGTAAAACTATCCGAAGCATAAATGTTTAATAAACTCCATAACACAATAACTTGGAATTTGGAAATCTTAAACATTGCATTTCAAATAAGCTAAACTGTCTCGTCCCAAGGATCTCTCCAAGGTCAGCCACCACACACACGTCACTCAGCACCGCCTCGTCGCCTTCCTTCAGAATTGCTTGTCTTTACCTTTACCTGCAGTAAGAGGAAATGCAACTAATAAGCATAAAGCTTAGCAAGTACTATCTAGCTCACAAAATCTCGAAATGTGCAGGCATGCTTTTTAAACAATATGAAATCACATGAGATACTTTTATGCTTAAAAGAAACACCAAAACATGTATAACTCAAAACATGCATACTCAAGCATTAATAAGTCTTAACTCACTTTCTCTTGGCTTAACATGAAACTTTAGCAATTCTTTAACTTTAAATCTTTCTTTAACTTTTAGAAAACTTTCTTAAACTTTAGAAAAACTTTGCTAAAGCATATACTTGAAAATAATAACTCACTTGGATCCACTTAAGACGTAAGTACCATCTTATGCGCGTTCCCTAAAAGGTTGGGGTAGCGAGCCGCCAATCCTAATAGAGCAGACCTTAGTCTACCAGGGCCAAGACCTTGGAATTGGACACCTGGATTTCTTTAACGACGCCCTTGGACGCCGGGTACTGGCCTTAGAAAATAAAATAGCTTTTCTTTCTTTTCTTTCTTATCTTTAAATGCCTTGGCATTTTATCGAACACCTTGTGTGCCCAAATCCCTAAGTCTTGACTTTTGGGGATTTCGTAAGGCCTTGGCCTTTTCTTTTCTTTTTCTTCATCTTTCTTTTCTTTTCTTATAGATTTCTTAGACCCTAAACTCACATAGGGTACTCTATCAAATATATATAAGCATATAATGAACTAAGATCACATGCAACATCTTAACTAAAAGTAAATATCTCCTTTAAAACATTTAAGGGAAAATTCTTGCGGAAAACCGCCTCTTACTGCAGGTGAGCAGTACTTACCTTGATTTCTTGGACTTACAACCGAAATTAGACGACTAGGGCTCGGGTGAAACTTGAGATCTCTACGAACCGTCCGTGCCTACGTGTTCTTCTCGTCGAGATGAACGAAACGCTCCGCACTCCTTGCTTTTCCTTGGCCGACGCCCCTTAGGAGAGGAGAGGAGGAAAGAAAACCTAGGTTCCCTTTTGTTTTCGCTGCCCCTCCCTCGCCCCCTTCTCGCACGCAGTCGAAAATTCTCCTCCAAGGGTTTCACGCGACTTAAGCGGGGTTTAAATACCTCTTCATGAAAAAACGTAACTACTCTATAAAATTATTTCTCTCCACCTTTTGTTGTGCTTGATACCCTAGCTCAACCGGTCACTTGCGCGCCCTTAAGGACTTGCTCCTCCTGTGGTCGCGAGTTTGAACCCCCCTGCTTCCCTTTAAAGTTTTTCCTTTTTTAAAAATACTAAACGGACTCGGAAAATTCCATAAAAATATTCTAAAAATTCCTAAAAATATCTAGAATATTTCTAAAACATTTTTAAATAGTTCTAAGGACTTTAAGAACTTCAATATGGAAATTTCGGGGCGTTACACTTTGCTTGGCCGACCACAACAAAGGGAGAGAACCAAGTTTTTGGTTCAATTTATAAAATAAACCAAGTGTGGTTTGTTTTATAAAATTATGGATGATATAAATTTTTATATAATAAACCAAGTTTTGGTTTATTTTTCATGAAAATTAAAATGAACCATGGATTGGTTTATTTTATAAAATCAATCATGGATTGATTTACCATGATAAGGAAATTTATTCCATAGGAGAGAAGAAACTTGATTGATTTTTTATCATGAATTAAAATATGATTTTAACCATGATATAAAATCAAACTTGGCATGATGGAATAAGTTATTCCATATTTGAGAGGCTTGATGGTTGAGAGGCCACTATATAAAGGACCCAAGGCAAGGCTTGGGTAATAATCGAAGAGATAAAGGCATAGGCTCTCTCCCTCTCTTTCTCTCCTTCTCTTCTCCCCTTCTTGCCGTGCGCCAACCAGCCCCAAGAAGGAGCACCAGCCGGCCGCCCCTGCCCTTTCCCTGCCGACCACCACCTGCTGCCGGAGAAGGAAGCTCCGACCATCTCTTGGTCGGAAGAAGGTGCTGCCGGAATTAGAGTTTACCGCAAGGATCTTTTTGCCGCAAGCCTCTTCTTTTGCTTCGCCGGAATTTTGATTCCGGCCATCCTTTTGTGGTTAGTCTTCTGACTTCTATCTTGGTTTTTCTTGTCGCGTTCTCGGAGAATCTAGTAGTTCTCAAGAACACGAAACTCGTGGCTTTGCGAAGTCATCCCGAAGACACTCGGCGTGGACGCGAATAGAGGCAGAGCTTCTAAGGGACGCTTACGGTTGGATCTCGTCCCTTCCTTCAAGTTACGCGAAGTAATACGTAAATTAGTTTATGTTTATGCAAAATTTTAAATATATGATCATATCTACACAAGATAAAATTGCATGCTTAGATGTGTGGTTAAATAATTTGAGAAATTATTTATGCTAAACCTTCCGCTGCACGTAATTAATTTTAAAATTACGAACCCGCATCCATGTCAACATGCACCCGGTCCCAACATAGTGTACCTAGGACTTTCCTGCACACTTAATAAGCTTGTTAGATCACAACCAACTCTTAACTTCTGAACCCTTTGCCATTATCAAAACATAGGTTCGACTTTGGCGCTTCTGGCACCAACATTTGACGATATGATGTTCTACAATAATAAATATAGAAATAAGTATCATATCTAAATCATTTAATTAGACCTTTAATTAAATGATGCTCCACTGAATCGTAGAGCTTTGGTAGGGACAAGTCATGGATGTGGGCAATCGCAATTTACCCACACTACTTGCTCCAAATCCAATAGCGACAATATTCACATGGGACAAGATCTACATTATACCTTATCTTGAGTTAGCTTTGGCTAATCACCCAAAACTTAGTATAATTTAGGTAGACAACGTTTACCAATTGCATCTTATGTAACTCTTGTGAACAAAACTATTTGTTCTTTTGCTCAACTTTTGGGATATGTCTCTAAGTTCTCAATCTAATTGAGGTAACTTAGTTAAGTCTCACCCAAAGTTCAATAGTCGGACATCATAATTGTGCAATCGTACTCTACCAAGATAAATTGAGTCACTTTACTTTGACAAATCTAACTACAATTGATTGAGGTAGTAGTGAGTACTAAACATTGGTAGGCATATTGAGTTGATTTAATTAAGATAAAATACGAACTAAGCATGCATCACATACAAACATGACATATATCATCATATAAGCATTAAAAACGTGACATGGTTATGACCGGTCTATTATCCTCTCAGGCCAATGAGAAGATTGAAAGGTCAACCTATGAATATCATCTTCTCCAAGTGTTTCCTTCGATCGTCATGTGTCGTCGGCATCCTTATTGTAACTTTATCATCCAGTAAATTAGAACTCCTTGTTTTGTACATTGTAAATTAAAGATAACTCGAATTACATTCGAGTCTAATCTATTTTACAACTAGAAATATAAAGGTAAAGGCACAATGCGCAGGTTGTATTATGAATTACAGCATGCACATATACACAAAAATCCAATCTCATTGGGGTTAAGGGTCATAACCATGTACCATGGCATATAACACACACAATCTATGACATCATTTTTACTATGATTGCAAAAATGATTTATGAGTCAAAATCACATGGCGGTCCACAAATTTAAATTTTTTTTATGGACTCATTGAATGAGTGACTTCCCTTAGTCCATCACGATGAACCCGAGACCCTTCATGATCCATTGATGCATCTTTGTGACAAAAATTGCATAATCTGTTCACAATAATTAATGAAAGATTTTTCACAATCTACTCTCAACAGATTGATGCAACGCATCAACTATTGTAAATACCATATGTAACGACACGACCCCTCAATCCATTGGCGGCCAAATCAACATTTGGCGGCCCAACAACCTGGCCCCTCGGCCCAACAACCTGGCGGCCAAATCAACATTTGGTGGCCCAACTATGTCGTCGACCAACAACCGATATCGACGACCAACAACCGTATCATTACTCACTAGGTCTTTCCACCCCTGGCTAGTGGATTTTTGTCTTCCTCAGGATTCGAACTCTAGACCTCCAGGATAAGTACTAGAGTTTATAAATCCTGCTAACTTAAATAAAACTGATGGGTAGAAATATATTGGAGCAGTTAGTAACCATTTTGCTGTCAAGAACCTTTTTAGTTGTTCACTATGGGTCAGGTTTATAGCCTACTAATCAAATAGTTTTATTAGCAAATTTAGAAGAGCTAGGTTAGAAGTCTGTAGAGTAAACTATGGTGGAGAGTTTTCTGGTTATATCATTTTGTGCCTGAAATATCCATAGACTGGTTCTTAGATGTTAAGTTATGTAGGAGCTGATCCTCTGTTAAAGTTGAAGTTCATAGTTTTCAGTTGGATTGCCATCATAGGAGACTTCATATCGAGACATTTCCCAAAATATTTTGCTATGAATTCTATTTGATGCCTATGCCAAGCTGTATGTATCTTGGCTATGATTCTCCCCAAAGTTATCTCCAATCTAGTTCCAGTTATCAGACTCAGCAGACGGTGGGAGCTCCAACACCTCAGACTATGCAGCCAGCAGCAATTCAGATGATTCGACCACTGCCTATTTAGACGACCACCATCAGTTTCCGAGATGGACCGGGTTTACACTGTCACCAGAGAGAAGGCACCACAGGTCGATGAATCGATTTTTCGAGATATTAAGGAGCTATAGGGTATCTACGTGTAGGTCACTGCTTGTATCTGAGTAGCTACTGTTAGAGAAATGTTGGACATTTCCTAATATGGTAGGTAACACATTTGACTCGCAATAAGGGTTAAGGTTGACCATGAGAGACGCAGACCCTTAGAGTTCTCGGTGAGTGATCATGTAGTTTTACGAGTGTTACCCAATAAGGTGTGAAGAGGTTTGGGTGGTGAGGTAAGCTAGTTCCGCACTACATTGGACCGTTTTAGATTCTGGAGTAGAGTGGAGCAGAAGTTGCCCGTCTAGCTTAGTTGGTAGAGTGCAAGATCCAACGCATGTTTTATCAGAGGTGTCGATCACACTATAGTCAAATGCGACTTACGTGGAGATGCCCATGCGAACAAGGAGCCTCGGTAGAACAAGACAGTTCGGTTGGTCAATGCTAGTTGGCAGCACCATTCTGATGAGAAAACTACTTGGGAGCTCGATGATACGATCAGAGCTCGCTACCCTCGTCTGTTTATTTGAGGTGCGTAAAGTTAGTTTCGTTCAGTATATCTGTTGCTTATGAGTTGTTAGTAAATGTTGCGGTTGATTAGTACTTGTTGTGGTTTTCTAGCGAAATTTGGGGGCTAAATTTTTGTTAGTGGGGGATAATGTTAAATCCTGAAATTTTAAAGGGCTTAGTTGTAATTTCCCAAACATGGAGGGCTTTTATGTAAAACTGTTTTAAAAAAACTATTTAAAAACCAAGCCCTAACTTCCTCTCATCTTTCCGTTTCTTGTCCTTTTTCCCCCGACGCCGCAAGCCAAACCTCCCTCGCGACAGCCACTGCCGCGCGCCTACCCTCTGTTCTCCTTCTCCTTCGTCTTCTCTGGTGCACACGCAAGGAATACTGAGTTTTCCTGCTTGTGTCCACTGACCTCGCGTAGTTTTCTTCTCCCTCGCAAACCCACTGCTGTCGCAAGCCCTAAAACGCCAAAGTTTCCTCCTCCCTGTTGCGTGCATCGGCCACCAAGCAAGTAAGGAAACGTTGGTTTTGATAGTGATGAATTTTGAAGTTGTTCTATGTCGTGATTTTGGGTGACTTGCCATGAGTTGTTGGGTTAGGAGGATGTTTGTTGTTTCGGATGGTTGAGATCTTATCCTGTTTTGGAGATTTGGGTTTCTGTTCATGGTGTGGGTTTTGGTGTTGTTCTGTGAGTTTCGGTAGGGAAGAGTTGGGGATTGTGTCAATGTTTGAATTTGAAGGTCTGTTGTTGGATTTAAAGTTATTTCTTCGGGTAGCTCCTGTTAATTTCTATTTTTAGGTTTTGATCAGGTTTGGAACTACCAGGGAGGCCACTGTTCATTTCCGTCTCCGAGCAAGATCGATAGTCTTCTTTCGTGGGTTTAGAAAGTTTTATAGGTGGTTGGTTTGTTAATATGACCTTGAGAACAGTTAATTGCAGTTTGGGTTGCAACTCCAAAATGATCAGATTGGGAGGTTGATTTTGCCTTTCATGTACTGTTTCACATACATTAGACCATGATTTGGGCTTAAAAGGGAAATAACTGCTAATTAAGATTTATTAGTGATCAGTACTTAGCAGGATTTATTTATGTTCGTAGTAAGTTGTTGCTAAATATTTCTTTGTTGCGATAGCTTAAACATTATCCTTTAATTCAGGATTTTGATTCGGACTCGTTCGGTTGATCGTGAACGATTCTCGTTTACGGACTTCTACAATTATAAGGCGGGTACTTCTCCTTTGTACTCGAGTAGTTTTCTTTACCTTAAAAGCATGGCTATATTATGTCTGATAGGTTGCTTGACCTTGTTCTTTGTCGTTATTTAATACATCGCCATTGGGACTTATTCTTAGTTAATCTTCGAGTATTCCTAAATTCGTATCTGTACATGTAACGCCCGCCCTTAATCCCCTAGGGATTCGGCGGCGCTACTTTGACTTTCGTACATTACAACTACACGCATGCATTCATATTTTTCAATCTAATCTATACATGGGCATATGTATCATTAAAGCATGTAAGGTTCATGTAGCGGAAGCATAATTATTTTTCAGAACACTCAACCAAGCATGGACATCAAGTATTAAATCATGCGTAACATTATTCTAAGCATGATAGAGTATAATGAATACAAGGCATAGAATATAGTATATCAACATAGATCTTCTAAGGTGAGATATAAACTTGAAACAACTAAGAGCAAGATCCTTTTTATCCACCAGCACTATCACACACACTCTTGCCCTTCTCCCGCAGCCTCCATAGTTTAGCGTCCTTTATCTGTAGCATAGGGGAAACACTAAACGATAAGCAATAGCTTAGTAAGACCCTGTCCTACTCACAAAACCGGATATCATGGAAAGTAAGAGAATATATCACATTCAAGCATGGTAAGCATTTAAGCATGTTAAACATCTAAGCATGTTAACTTTATAGGAAGGTTCTTTTGAAAACATATAAACATAATACTTGAACATAGCATAATCATTAGGGCCCGGCTTGTACTTCATATTTTGCGCGCGCCCCTAAATGGGAACGAGGTAGCTAATCCCGAACCACTAGGGTTTACTAGGCCTTCTCAAAAGTCCTTCAGCCTAGTATCATAATCATTTGACTCGCTTTAAGAGTCTATAGTACAAGCCATTACAAAATAAAATAGTTATCATGTTCTTCATTTTCATAAAGTATGCTCTTAGTCCTAACCTTCTAGGGAAGCATTCTTTAGGCCCTAAGCCTTCTTCGTTCATGCCCTAAAGGGCTCATTCTTAAGCATATGTATGCATTCATAATCATGATAACTAACCTAGTATAAAGCATGCATTTCATGGGTTAATTGAGTTCTTCTTAACCCTAAACCTAGGGTTTGGCCGAAATTCCTAGGGTAGGGATAGACTAGGTTTTGACATTAAACATCCCATACAAGCATCACATATATATACATCATGTATCATCCTAAGCATAGCATACATCATGGGGTAATCAACCTTTACAAACCCTAATGTTCATGCCTTGGCCGAAAGTTCCATGCTAGAGCAAGTTGAGTTTTTCCAATTCAAGCAATCCATTCAAACATCACATGCATATACTTATTGTCCTACTAAACATTAAACATATCTCATAGGGTAGTTTAACCTTCACAACCCTAAAGTTTCATGCCTTGGCCGAATGGTGTAAAGTAGGGAAACTAGGGTTTTTGAAATCAACTTCCACACAAACATTTACACAAACACCTCATATACATATCATGCCACATATTAATCATGGAATACATCATAGGATAATCATGCACCCTAAACCCTAATTCTCCTAGGGTTGGCCGAAAGTGTAGGGTAGGGATATTAGGGTTTTTGAAATCAAACCTTCACACAAACATTTATACAAACATCTTGTCTACACTACTAAGCATGGATACATCATAGGATAATCATCCAAACCCTAAACCCTAGTTTCTTTTCCTTTGGCTGAATCTTGTAGGATGTTCAACCCTAGTTTTTGTTCATGGCATCATGAAGGGAAACAATATATAAATATACCCTAAGTTCCAAGGGGTCTTCTCATGCATCAAGGAGTAACCAAAGCCTTCCCCTAAGGGGTGGCCGAAACTTACACAAGGGCAATCCCCATTTTCAAAAACAACAAGAGAAGAAATCATTCAAGAGCAATTATGCTACAGGTGAGGGGCACTTACTTCTTTCGCTAAATATCCTTAAGGTATACCCTTAGTTCGGAGGGGATGTGCTTGTCCTTGCTCTTGAGGCCCTTGACTTCTTCTTGCCTTGCAAGAGATTCAAACCTTCAATGGGGTCTTGGGAGTGTCCCTTGGGATGAGACCCTTCCCTTGGATTTTCGGAAAATCTCAAGGAGGAAGAGGAGTTTGAATTTCGAAAATTGAAGAGGGAGAAGGGAGTTAGGATTTCAAAAATTGAAGAGGGAGAGGGAAGTTTCAATTTTCGAAAATAGAAGAGGGAGTGTGAGTGAGGGGTTTGCAACCATGATCCTTAGCCCCTTAGCACTCCCTCTTATTTATACTAAGGGAAGAGGCAAGGTGCCTCTTCTCCAAGTGTCTCTTCACTAAGGGTTTTCTCATCAAGAGTCTCTTCCTCTACCCTTTCACATTCCCTAACCCTTAACAAGAATTTCCCTTCCTTTCTCTCAGCAATCCCCTGCTGGGTGAATTGGTTACTTCATTGCTTTACTTACCAAGAGTTCCAAGGTTCGATTCTCGGCAAGAGCATATTTTTGCTCCTCTTTGGTTTTCACTTTTGCAAAGCCCATTAGCCCAATTTACTCTCATATTCTCAAATCACATATTATGAAATCACATATTCCAATTCATACAATCACATATTCTAATTAATGCAAATTACATATTCCTATTTATGAAATTACATATTCCTATTTATGCAATTACATATTCGAATTTATGCAATTACATATTCTAATTTATGCAATCACATATTTTAATTTATGCAATCACATATTCTAATTTATGCAATTACATATTCTAATTCTTTCTAATGAAATCACATACCATTTAATCATGACATCACAAAAATGTAATTCTATTCATTCATGAAATAAATGTCATACCATCTGATAACCTATATCGACATTTTTGTGCCCTAATGAAAATCGAAAGCAAGCCCAAAATTTGGGGCGTTACAGTACAGTCCCCTATTGGTTTTCTGTTCTGTAAAGTGCCGCTTGTACGCGAGTACTTAGAAGTCCATTGAACACAATTAGGTTTATTTGGCATTAGAAATATCCTACCTATTAGTATAGGTGCATAATTGTTGGTTTTGCGATTTCTGGTTGGTTGTATTGATGCATCGTATACTCGTTGGATTTTATTGCATCGTTGTTTCTCCGGTTGTTCATGCATCGTATAGCATGCACCATACTTGCACGTTGCATACTAACGACTATTAGGCTTACATTTGGTTAAGCCGTCGTTAGTCATATTGTTGTCGATTCACTCAACCACTTATTATCGTGGTAGTTATTAGAGTGCGAGCATCTGTCCTGTTATGCCAAACAGTGACACCCTCACTGTTGTTTTTAGAGGGATGAGCTGTTGGTGGCTTACCCTCACCGTTATTTTCGAGGGATATTGTAGCTGTTGATAGCTCCCCCGATGTACCGGGGTCTGAAGTGTGGACTCCCCAACATCCTGTCCACTCAACCACACCTTTTGTGGTATTTATTGTCGGAGTGGTACAGTTGTCATAGCCCTACCCACTCGGTCACACAGATGGGATGTGTGACGGCTTGGCTGGCGTCAGGGGTGACACATGTCATTGCATCATGTGCATACGTATTTCTTTTATGCATTTGCTTGTGTTTGATGCACTTATATGAGCTATGGTTGTTGCACATGATTGACATGCATCTATATCTTGGTTTTATTGTTGTTGCGTTATTTTACGCCTGTTTAGTTATTATTCGATTTTATACCATGTCATATTATATTGGTTATGCATGATTAGGTAAATTCTATAATTCTTATGGACTGTACACTGTTGGTTTCTCTACTCCGTTATCCTTATTATGCCATGCTTATTTGTCTACTCATATACCCGCAGAGTCCGCCCGGACTCACCACCCCTGCTTTCCTTTTTGTTGTTTCAGATAGCAGGTAGAAGTATTTCTTGGAGCCAGGAGAGGATCCAGTTGTCGGTCCCCAGTGTCGAGTTGAGTTATTTTTTGGTATTCGGTTTAGTTGTTTGAGTTATTTTTTGGTATTCGGTTTAGTTGTTTATTTTCAATACTTGTAGTTGCATTTTATTTATTATCGGATTTTGTCGTTATCAGAGTCTTTTGGTGTTCTCTTTGGATTATAGTTTCACTTTATGTTTATGGTGGCTAAGCCACCCATTATCACTTATTCTAATATAAACTGCGTGGTTGTGTTTACTTCTATATATATGATGCTAGCCGCATGTAGCTAAGCTTTTATGGTGAGATATATATATAATTGCCCTATATTGTCCGCCGTACAGGGGAGATGCTGCCCGATTTTCGAGGAAGCATGTGCCTCTGGGGGCGTGACACCATAGGTTATAAAAATTTATCGAATATAATCGAACTATAACACTCGTTCATATTGTGTATGAAGATGCTATAGCCTTTTAGTTTGATCAACACAAACTTTTGCATGTCGACAAAATGCTCATATAATTATGTAACTCATAATAAAACATATGTCATAAAACAATACTAAACTTTGTATGATCTTTCGCTAGTGACTCTAATACTATTGTAGGGGCCTTTACACCCAAATAACTTAAAAACGCAGCAAAAATAAGATCACTTTAGCTATCCATGCAAAAAATTCATACAATGTTCTATCTCAGATCTATACCTTTGACGCGTGCCCTTAGTGTATCCCGCTAGTCCTTTGGATCTCTACACGATTAGAATGACAGTGCCTCTAATAGTATCCACATGAACACGATCTTGTTCGTCACACTAACTCGATCTTAGAGAGGAGCCGCCTTCGTGGTGCTAGCCACACAAAGGGGTTCAGTCACAAAAGGAGGAAGAAGGGGTAGAGGGGTTTCAACCAAGAGCAAGAAGAGAAGAAGTGTGTCCTTCATTCAAAATGAAAATGACTTTGATATTCATCCAATAGATATGAAAAGTCTTTTGCCACTTGGTCTCTGATTTGTTTAATGCTCATTAACCTCAATGAATACCAAAAACTCTTGGTATCCTTATGGCATTTTAACTTCTATTCATCTCAATGAATAAAATGTCTCTTGGCCTTCCTCTCCAATAATGTCTCATTAAATCTTTTAATGAATATTATCCATTATTAAGTGGTTGAGTCTAATATACATGAGTCTAACTCGGATTAGACTTAATTCCATGACCTAATTGGATTCATTTGACTCTAACTCAATTAATCCAATTACGGATCATATTTTAGTCAAACTAAAATTAACATATCTCCGAAACATCGTGTTCTTTGTGTATAACCCAATAAGTTTTCGTAACGTTGACATTGTGTCTAAACTACTTTAGACACATAAACAATGAGCGATATCTAACAATACATCATTGCTACGTAAGTGACAAAAAGTCGAGATCCAACTCAACCTTTCCTTGTCCATTGTAGTGTATGACTTTGTCCTTCTATCCTCGATATCTAGATTGATCAATGTAACGACCCGGAAAATTTTCTTAATATTTTCTTTAAAATATTAAGCATGTCTAGATAATTTTCCGAAGGATCTAGAAATATCAGTACGAACCTTAGCCTAGAAATCTATGATTTTCTCATTTAAATTGAGAAATTAAGTACTAAGGGGTCTTACATGGGCTTTCTAGTACCATGATTATTGGTGAATTTTAGGTAGAATTTAATATAAAAATAAATAGATTTTAATGAGAAATATTAACATAATTATGGGGGAATTTTTAAGGAAATTTGAAATAATAGGAAATAAAATAAAAATAAAATAGGAAATTAGTGCATGCACCAAGGATTGAACCTTGGACCTCTTGTACAACCAAGCATGCACTAACCAATTCACTTAGCAAGGGAGTGCTATGAGGGAATGAAGTGGATTTTTGTTAAGGCTTGGGAAAGAATGAAGAGACACCATGACTCTTCACTTACCCTCCTTAATGTGGCATAAAAGCATAAGAGAAGGAGTTACATTTCTCCTCTCTTCTTCCATCAAGCCAATTACTCTCCTCTTCTTCTTCCTCCCCTCCTAGCCGAAAACCCCAAGCCCCCTTCTCCCTTGGGAAAAGTTCACATAAGCCTCCATCTTGAAGATCTAAGGCCCTCTACAAGGATACAAGGACTAAGGAGAAGTTTAGAGACAAGGAGGTTCTCTTATTATTTTCTATTCGAAGTTTGTAAGCAAGATCAAGGAAGGTAAGACCCCCTCACCTGTGGTATGATAGCTTTCAAGATATTTATCATGATCTAAGTTTTATTGGCATGATATGTTGGAAAAAAATCCATGGTTAGGGCTTATGGAGGTTTCGGCCAAGCCTTGCTTGGGCTAGAAATCATGTTAAAGACTTCCTTTATGTGTTCAAATGTTTACTCATGATAGGTTAAGCCTAAAAGTATGATTTTGGAAGTTTTGTAGCACCCTAGAAACCCCCTAGGGTTTCGGCCACATCAAGGTTAAGGGGCTAGGGTAAACTCCAACCTTTCCAAGCATGATTAATATGTTTCCTATGATACCTTATGAGTAATAATGGTGTTATATGAATTTCCCCATGGACTTGTTACCCTTCTAGGGTTTCGGCCAATCCATGCTTTAGGCCTAGGACTTGGGGTTAAGTTCAATCATGGGTTCAAATGATTTTTCTATGACATGATATGTAAGGTAAGGGATGTTAATCATGATCTAGGCAAATTTTCCATGGACCCATGGTCCCTTAGGGCTTTCGGCCAAGACCCAAACCTAGGGTTTGGTTTGGGTTAAGATCTCAAGAATGCATGTTTATAAGTTACCATGATGCTAGTACATAGTTAAGTATGATGTAAGGATCTTCATGTTATTAAAATCTTAGTTTATGTGTTATACAACATGTCCTTGTATGGTGGATTTTATGTTATGTTTTAC
Source organism: Boesenbergia rotunda (assembly GCA_024364735.1). Taxonomy (NCBI): domain Eukaryota; kingdom Viridiplantae; phylum Streptophyta; class Magnoliopsida; order Zingiberales; family Zingiberaceae; genus Boesenbergia; species Boesenbergia rotunda. The sequence continues at coordinate 8,850 of JAGFNQ010001673.1, read as the reverse complement.
TCATGAATATTTAGATCATATACCATGAATATATGTAATTGATGTAGGAGTATGTTATGGTAAATAGAATGATGCATGTATGTTAATAAATGCTTATAATGGATTTATGATTCATGAAGGTATATGCATGTTTTAGGATGAATGCCATGAACCCTAGGAGTATGCGTCATGTTTATATGTAGCTTACTATCCATGCTTTATGATGAATACTAGGATTATGTATGCTAGATGAAATGTATCATGTATGACGTGCATGTTTATTTATGTATCATGATCATGCAAGCCTTATGAACCAAGATGATGTTTATGACTAGAAACATGATTATGCATGTATGTCCTATTTTATGAATAAAGGAATGATAAGTATGAATGAAGATGATGATTATGCCTTAAGTATGAATAATAAGTATAAATGATAAGTATGAATGATGAAGGCATAACGATGATATGAAATAAGTATGAATGATAAGTATGAATGACAAGTATGAATGATGAAGCATGCATAGTTATTTTATTTTATGAATGAGGCTTGTACCGGACCGAAGTAAGGGTCCAAGGGATGGGCACCTTAAGAACGCCCCGGTTCTGGACTACCGAAGCTGTCCACGGTTCTGGCACTACCGAAGCTGTGCAACAGGGATGGGCACCTTAAGAACGCCCCGGTTCTGGGACTACCGACTATGCTGTCTTTACCCTAGTAGGTCGAGGCTGGCTACCTCGTATTTACTTAGGGATGCGTGCTTATGATGTATGTATGTCGTACAAGCTGGTGACCCTAATGATGTTATGTTTATGCTAAGCATTTAAAAGTATGATTTTAAATTAAGCATCCTTATGTAGTAAATGCATTTGACTCATGCATACATCCATGATATGCATTGCGCCAGGGTAAGTATGTTTTATGTTTATGTTTTATGCTTATGCTTATGCTTATAACTTATGCCATGTATAAGTATGTCTTATGTTCATGTATGCTAAGAATTATGTTATGATAAGTATGTCTTACGTTCATGTATGTTAAGATTTATGCCATGTTATGTATGTTGTAGATCTATGGTTATGTTAGGAATTATGCTATGTAGTTGTTCATATGCTTACGACTTATGTCATGACTATGCTTATGTTTATGTTCAGAGTTATGTTATGTCAGATACTTGATATGTTATGTTTAAGTGACGTATGATTTTAGTGAGTAGGAAAGGGTCTTACTAAGCCTGTGTGCTTATAGTCTTATCTTCCTCGTACCGCAGATCAAGCAAGAGGTTACTAAGGGAAGCAGCAGGAAAGGCAAAAGCATGTGTGTGTGTGGCGGTGACTTGGCAAAGAATTCCTCTTATTTACACATATCGCATGTCTTGGGTTTTGAAAATGCCTCCTTAGATTTTATGTTATGTTTATAATGGTTATGCCTAGTGAATGACTTAAGACTCATGATGCTATGTCTACGGATAAGTTACTTGTTACTTATGATGATGATGAATAAGTTATGGAACGGTTAGGTTATGATGTTATGCATGTAAGTTTATGAATGACAAGTTTAGGCATGTATAGATGTTTCATGTATTAGTTGCATGGTTAAAAGCATGTTTAGAAGAAAAAAATGATTCCGCTGCATTAAGATGTTTTTATGCACATGTATGTTTAGCGTAACGACGACTTTCTCGCCACACCACAAGGTGTGGGAAAAAGGCGGGCGTTACAATCAATGAGGCATAGACTATGTCATCCTCTTATCAATCTTTATGTTTCTTGATCCCTAAGTACACTCATTCAAGCAAATGAGCTCAATATATTGTCTTATTTGAGCATGACCATGCGCTTTAGTAGTCTTACTCGATCAAGGGGCTCACAGATATCACTCCCATCATATGCGAGGGATAGATCTATCTACATCACTCATATCCCTCCACATAATTCATTGCATACTTAGTGATCGACTTTATAGCTCATCCTGTTACGGGTGACGCTTGACGATACCAAAATATACAACTCCTTATGTAGGGAACTCTTGTTGCTTCAAATTTAAGGACTATTCATATCAATAGTCACTATAAGAAAGTTTATGACACTATATAACGATCCATAAAACTTTCTTATAGTGGGTCAATTCAGTATATATTCTCCAATATATACACATATGTCAACGTGATATTCTATATCCATGACTTGTGAGATCAAGTTATCAATTGATCTACATGCTAGTTTCAACGCATTAATATTTTCTTTGAATATTAATACTTGACTAGGAATAGTAAATAGTAGAATTTTTTACATCATCTCACTATTAATTCAACTTCTATATTATCTCACTATCAGTTCAATCAATTGATATGATATAGATTAGAATCTACTATCTAAGGATATTATTATACTTATTCATTTAACACAAATATGAAGTAAATATAATAACTAAAATTTTATCTTTATTAATAAAATATAATATAAAAAATTTCTTAATTAATCATCTCATAATTAATTCTAGGACTAATACTCACCAAGAACGCCAACCTTGGGATCCAAGACACAGCAGGTGATGAAACATATATACGATCGAGGAGCAGTACTACATCCCTGCAATAAAACAAATAAACAAATAAGAAAAATGTTGTTGTTTCAGGTCAAGAGGTGCTGATGTGCTGCTGGCATTTTCTCTCACCAGTCAGGCAAGCTATGAAAACATTTACAAAAATGTAACGAACAACATTGTTGGTCGAGTAAACTCTCCTGGGAAAAAAAACATTTTCTGTGGATGATTTGAAAGCATTTGGTTTTCAATGTGATTCTCATGGTCAGTGGGTTCCTGAATTAAGACATTATGCTCCTACGGTGCCGATTATTCTTGGGGCAACAGAACGTGTTAAATACTGGATTTTAAAAAAAAAGTTGCAATGGTAAATGTTTTATTTAAAATAAAGGGCCTAGTTGCGAATAACAAAAGTTGGAGGGTTTATTTGCAAAAATGCCAAGAATAGTTATAAAAAGCCCTAAAAGTGTTTGCCTTCCCCCAATTCGGTTTTTTCTCTGCACCGACGCTGACCCTGCGGTTTCTCCCTGACGCCCTCCATCGCGCAACGCTTCTCCGCAGCGAGCGACGCCGGTAGCCACCCCAGCCCTTGTTTTATGTTTCTTCTCCTTCTTCGTTTTTCTTCATCCTTTTCGGTGTTCAGGAACTAGGAGCTGGGTGCCCCGTCACTTGGATCGCGCCACTGCCCTTGCGTGGAAACCCTAGCCAACCGCCAACACTTCATCTTCTTCCTTCCTCTTCTCTCGGCGCTGCACCTCACGCTGTCGACGCTGCCCCTACTCCTCACCACCGGTGTAGGAATTAGGTAAGGTCTTCGATTAGGGATTTCTTTGTGTTAAGTTTGTGCCCCTAATTTATGTCAAGTAGTTTGGTTATGGAATTTGATTTGAGTTTCAAATTCGAATTTGCTTTGATTGTTGGTTTTAGGGTTTCCCGATCACTGCCCTTGTTGCCGGTTTTGGTTGGAATTGCTACCTGTTCTGTTTAACTCCATGGTTCTGTAGTTTTAGCTCCGATTGATTGTTGAGTATTTCCGTGAGCAATTTCTGATTTCGGGTAGGCTGGAAGATTAGTTTTGTCTTATTGGCAGTTGTCGTGAGGTCCATGGTGTGAAGGGCTAATTAGGTCTATGTGTGGTTAGGTTAGTATCATGTGTTAGGTTATGCTAATGTATGAATTATGGAAATCTGATGGATTTGGTTCTTGGAGGAGTTAAGTTTAGTTTTTAACTTAATGTTTAGAAGTTTAACGTAATGACCTAATCTTGTTAAATGGTTTTAGAAGGAACCCAGAGTTGTTTAAATTTAATTAAACATATGTTACATAAGGGATTTATACTAATTTTATTTTACGTGTAGTTTAGCTACTTTTAGTAATTGGTATAAATAGCTAAACTTTATTATTGTATACAGGACCTTGACTTTGGATTCGTCAGTTGATCGTGGGAGGTTCTGTTCGTATACGTTCTACAATTATAAGGCGGGTATTTCTTCTTTGTACTCGAGTAGTCTTCTTTACCTTAAAAGCATGGCTTGTTATGTCTGATAGGTTGCTTGACCTTGTTCTTTGTCGATTGTTATTTAAACATCGCCGTTGAGACTTACTCTTCGTTGATCTTCAAGTATTCCAAATTCGTTTCTGTACAGTCCTTTGTTGATTTTCTGTTCTGTAAAGTACCGCTTGTACGCGAGTACTTAGAAGTCCATTAAACACAGATAGGTTTATTTTGCATTAGAAATATCCTACCTAGTAGTGTAGGCGCATAACTGTTGGTTTTCGATTTCTGGTTGGTTGTATCGATGCATGTTTTACGCATTGGATTTTATTGCATCGTTGTTTCTTCGGTTGTTTGTGCATCGTATATCATGCACCATACTTGCATGTTGCATACTAACGACTGTTAGCTTACATTTTGTTAAGCCGTCGTTAGTCATATTGTTGCTCGATTCACTCAACCACTTGTTGTCGTGGTAGTTATTAGAGTGCGAGCACCTGTCCTGTTATGCCAAATAGTGACACCCTCACCATTTTTTTTTAGAGGGATGAGCTGTTGGTGGCTCATCCTCACCGTTGTTTTTAGAGGGATATTGCAACTGTATTGCTCCCCCTATGTATCGGGGTTGGAGTGTAGACTCCCCAGTATCCTGTCCACTCAACCACACCTTTGTGGTATTTGTTGTTGGAGTGGTATAGTTGTTACAGCCCTACCCACTCGGTCACACAGATGGGATGTGTTGACGGCTTGACTGGCGTCAGGGGTGACACATGTCATTGCATTATGTGCATACGTATTTCTTTTATGCATTTGCTTGTGTTTGATGCACTTATATGAGCTATGGTTGTTGCACATGATTGACATGCATGTATATCTTGGCTTTATTGTTATTGTATCGTTTTACACCTGTTTAGTTATTATTCGGTTTTATACCATGTCGTATTATATTGGTTATGCATGATTAGCTAAATTCTATAATTCTTATGGACTGTACACTGTTGATTTCTCTACTCCGTTATCTTTATTATGTCATGCTTATTGTCTACTGATATACCCGCAGAGTCCACCCGGACTCACCACCCCTGCTTTCCTTTTTGTTGTTTCAGATAGCAGGTAGAAGTATTTCATGGAGAAAGGAGAGGATCCAGTTGCCAGTCCCCAGTGTTGAGTTGTTTCCGTTTTGGCTCGGGTGTTTTGTTTTCGGCACTTGGTGAGTTTAGCCTTTTATTTGTTTTCGTGTATTCGGACCGGTTTTGTTGTTATCAGAGACATTCGAGTTCTCTTTGGATTATTGTTTCTTTTATGTTTTAAGGTGGCTGAGCCACCCGTTAAATTATTATAAACTGCGTGGTTGTGTGTCTTTTATATATTGTGTGATGCTAGCCGCATGTGGCTAAGCTATATTTGTGAGATAGTATGTATTATTGTCCCATATTGTCCGCCGTACAGGGGAGATGCTTCCCGATTTTCGTGGAAGCATGTGCCTCTGGGGGCGTGACAATTTTTGGTATCAGAGCCAGGTTTACGAGTTCTTTTGGGATCTGTGGATTTGTACGATGTTGTTTTTAGTGCGTCAGTTTGTTGAGGTTTTGTGATGTTTTGGTGTCTGTGGGTTTACGGAGTTATTTTACGAGGTCTATCTATATTTTACTGATTTGTTTTCTGGAGTCATTTTCTGGTTATGGTTGTAATGGGACTTGGCAGCGATGAGATCTCTCCCGGCAAACAAGAAGTAAGTTGGTTTTATGTTTGGTTAAATTTATATCTAAATAATGTATGTTGGTTTTGTTAACAGATATGCCTCGTTGTATTGAGTTATCTCCACCCCGTGCTCGTGGTCGTGGACGACGATCACGGGGGAGGCCAGAGGAGGCCAAGGGAGACACAAATCAGGAGGGTGAGAAGCCCACCAGAGTGGAGCCGACTGGTTAGAGATCAGCTCACCAGGACCCTTCAGGTGAGCTGAGATCTCCACCACGGAGAGTACCTTCTCCTGTATATTCGACAGCAGTCCTGGTTGTACCATCAGAGGCAGGTCCATCAGTACCACCAATGGCAGTTCCTGGAGTGCCATTAGGGGTACCCCCTGCCCAAGTGAGTTGGCTTATGGATAGAGCTCGGATTCCGTTGCTGGCAGCGTCTGTGAAGGATTGCTTCACACTGTTCCATGGGGAACAAGATCCCTATGCTGCTCATGCCTGGTTGGAGACATTAGAGGACACATTCAGCTATATGACCCTCACAGACGTTGAGAAGGTGGAGTTAGCTACGTATCATCTTCGAAATTAGGCCGTCACTTGGTGGAATATGCAGAAGACTCTTATTGGTGGACGACCGATTTCTTGGGTTTCTTTCCATGAAGCTTTCGAGAGCAAGTATTATCCTGTCGCATTTCGTACAGCACGACGGCAGGAGTTTCTTGCTCTTCATCAGGGAGATCGCTCAGTTATGGAGTATGAGGTGGAATTTAATCGCCTGGCAATGTTTTGCCCCCAGTTGGTTGCTACGGAGTCGGAGCGGACGACACAGTTTATGCTGGGTTTAGTTGGATATATCCAGATGCGATTGTCTGGATGGATTCCTACTTCCTATCGAGAGGCTTTGGATCGGGCTTTACATGCCGAGATGATTCAGCAGCAGTTGCATGGTGATAAGAACAAAGGGAAGCAGGCAGCCCAGAGTTCAGCAGCGACACAGCGATAGTAGACAGTTGGACAGAAACGCAGTAGCAGGAGTCAGAGTACGCAGGCGACTTATGTGCCTCAGTCTCGACCCCAGAAGTTTGGACGGTTTTCAGCAGGATCGTCGCAGGGTTCTCAGCAGACTCCGAGGTTTATTACTGGTGCGACTCATTGTATGCAGTGTGGTTCTAAGGACCACGGCAGACCAGATTGTCCCCACGAGCACCCTATCTGTTATTATTGTAAACTTCCGGGTCACGAGAGTTGAGGCTATCCTTTGAAGGCTCAGCATAAGCCTACAGCATTTACTCCTTGGGGTGGTCGATCAGGACCGCAGAGGCCATATCGAGGCGGCCGTTAGACTCATACGTCATTTCGACCGCAGCAGACTGGACCTCAGCAGGCAGTTCCACCACCAGCCCAGATGTATGGTATGCCTGGGCATGAGTACTCCTCACCAGTGGGGTCTCAATATTCTGGGACAGGATCGTAATATCAGCAGCCACGTCCAGCATACCAGCCTCCAGTTTATCAGCATCAGCCGTCGGCTGGAGCTTCTGGTTATCAGTCTCAGCAGTCAGTCGGGCCTTCTGGATATCAGCCCCATCAGACTGCTCGACCTTCATCTGCTCAGCCGCAGCCGATTTTAGCATTGCCACCTTCAGCTACAGAGACAGGCCGAGTTTATGCAGTCACCAGAGAGGAGGCATAGTGGGCCGATGGATCGGTCTTTTCGTGGTATGATTTCGGTTTATGCATTTCCTGCTGAATTACTTGTTGATACTGGTAGTTCTAATTCTTTCATATCACGACTATTTATGGGAAAAATTAGTAGATTGCCTACCTTTAGATCACAACGTTTATCAATATCTCTACCATCCGGTGAGGTATTAGACATCACGCAGGAAGTCAAGGCGTGTCCATTGGACTTCGGCAATTATACCCTCACCGTGGATCTGTCAGTTCTCGAGATGGTAGAATTTGATATTATTCTGGGCATGGATTCATTGGCAGCTTATCATGCCACTGTTGATTGCCAAGCGAGGGTGGTCATGTTTCGGCCTCTGAACCAACCCTCGTGGAAATTCATTGGCACCAGAGATGATGGGATTTCTATTATCTCTGCACTTCAAGCTCAGAAGCTTATGTCGCATGGGATGTCAGGGTTTTCTATATCATTGATCAACACTGATGGTAGCAGTAGCCCTCAACTCTCGGATCCAAGAGTTTCCAGATGTATTTCCAGAGGAAGCTACCTGGTTTGCCTCCCAGAAGGCAAGTTGAGTTTGTGATTGAGTTGATTCCGGGGACTGCGCCGGCATCAAAGGCTTCGTATCGTATGACGCCTAAGGAGTTGGACAAGCTAAAGGTTCAGCTTCAAGAGTTTGCTCGACAGGGGATTTATTCGTCCTAGTGTATCCCCATGGGGTTCACCGGTTTTATTTGTCAAGAAGAAGGATGGTTCTATAAGGTTGTGCATCGACCACAGGCAGTTGAATGTTGTGACCATCAGAACAAGTATCCCCTACCGCGTATTGAAGATTTGTTTGATCAGTTGAAGGATACCTCAGTGTATTCTAAAATTGATTTGCGATCCGGATATCATCAGTTGAGGGTCAGGGATTCAGATATTCAGAAGACATCTTTCCGCACCCGGTACGGACACTACGAGTTTTTGGTAATGCCATTTGGGCTTACCAATGCTCCTGCAGTATTTATGGATCTGATGAATCAAGTTTTTATGGAGTATTTGGATCAGTTTGTTATTGTTTTCATCGACGACATCCCTGATTTACTCCCGTTCCGAGAAGGAACATGCGGGCCACCTTTGTATCATTCTGGAGACGCTCCGACAGGAGCAGTTGTATGCAAAGTTTAGCAAGTGTGCTTTCTGGTTGTCTTCTGTGGGTTTTCTCGGACACGTTGTTTCCAGTAGAGGTATTTCTGTAGATCCCCAGAAGATCGAGGCTGTCACCAGTTGGGAACAACCTAAGTCAGTTCAGGAGGTGCGCAGTTTTCTCGGATTGGCTGGTTATTATCGCCGATTTGTTGAGGGGTTTTCCAGTATCGCTTCACCGTTGACACGTCTGACCAGAAAAGGCATGAAATGTAACGACCCGAAAATTTTTCCTAATATTTCTTTAAAATAT
>JAGFNQ010001672.1:0-49224 GCA_024364735.1 Boesenbergia rotunda | reverse complement strand
AAAAGGAACGCGAGAGTGGAGTTCAGCACGACTTACGGTTCATACTTGCTGAAGTTCTTCGTGCTCTTGAGTTCCTGCGAGAAGCTTGCTGTTCTTGAGTTCTTCAACCATTCTAAGCAAGCTATTGAGGAGCAATCATCATACTTGAGCGCTTGAAGGAGAAAACAAGAAGCTTGGAGTCCGACAGTGGGAAGACACGAAGCAGACAGGGGTCTGCGTGAGATCGCCACTGGGTGGAGCTCAGGGAAGCTTGCTGTGTTTTGTCCTCTCTAAGTGTTTGAGTAAGACTTTCTTGTTGTTGTTTCATTGTGCTCATTATATATCATTGTGTGAAACACACTGTGGAGAGGTTTCTCCACCGAGAAGGAGGTTGCTTTATATCCGGTGTTAACCGGGGCTTGATCTGCCGATGATCAAGGGATCGCCCACCTCAAGGGCACGCCAAGGAGTAGGGGCAAGTTATCCCCGAACCTTGTAAACCCTCCTTGTTAGCGATCTTGCTAGTTGTGTTTGTTTTGCTTTCGTTTCGTTTTTTTCTGCATACTCTGTTTTCTATTCTTTCCGCTGTGCTACTGATATTTGAGTTGCAGAAATCGTGATATGTTTTAAAGGGGCAAGCGATTGTCTATATTCACCCCCCCTATAGCCATCTCGTTCCCAACAAGTGGTATCAGAGCAAGGGGCTCTATACACGGATTAACAACCGAGAGTTTTCAACAAGATGGCTTTGAGAGAAGACTTCTCCACCACCCGACCTCCATTCTTTGATGGCGCCGACTTCCAATATTGGAGATCAAAAATGGAATACTATTTGAAGATGGATATCCATACGTGGTTCGCGGTGAAGGAAGGATTCATCCCTCCTAAGGATGATGAAGGTAAGGAACTCGAATCTTCGCGGTGGACTGCCGACCAAACAAGGAAAAGTGAAGCCGACGCTAAGGCGGTTGTCACTCTATAATGCGGCATGAACAAAGACCAACTCATCAAGGTTGGTCCCTTCACGAGTGTAAAAGATTTGTGGAACAAACTCATAGAGCTCCATGAAGGCACCCGAGACTCGAGGATTGCAAAGAGGGACTTGTTCCTCAATCAGCTTCAAAATCTCTCCATGAAGGAGAATGAGTCGGTAAGTGAGCTCCATAGCCGGTTCAAGGAAGTTCTTAATGGACTTCATTCAATTGATGAAAAGGTCGAGAATCGCGACCTTGTGAGGTATGTTTTGAAAGCATTTCCAAGGAATGCTTTGTGGTCATCCATGGTGGATGCCTACAAAGTATCCAAGGATTTATCTACTGTAAAATTAGATGATTTATTTTGTGAGATGGAATTGCATGAAATGGCTAACAAAGGCCCCAAGGAGAAGGGGATTGCCTTAGTTGCAGGGGACCGGACCATTAAGAAGAAGAAGGAGAAAGAGATCTCATCATCTTCATCCTCCTCCGAATCCGAGTCAAACTCAGAGGAAGATGGCAGTGGCTCTTCTTCATCCGAGATGGCGAACTTCGTGCGAAGGATGATGCGAAGAGACCGACGGTTCAAAAGGAAAGGTAACACTAGTGAATTCAAGCTTGATAAGAATAATGCATCTTGCTTTGAGTGTGGTAGGAGAGGACATTTCAAGAATGAATGTCCGAAGCTTAAAAAGGAGGAGAAACCCAAAAGAAAAGAAGAGAAATCCAAGAAGAAGAAGAAAGCCTTGAAGGCTTCTTGGGATGAGTCATCTTCTAGTTCATCCGATGATGAGAAGGAGGAGAAGAGCACAAGGCAAGTGGCTCTCATGGCTTTTGGAGAGGAGAGCAGTGAAGAAACTTCAAGCTCCTCAAACGCGGCTTCGTCATCTTCGGATGATGAAGAGGTAACTTCTCCCGAGCTTGAAAAATGTTATAGAGCAATTGCATGTTTAACTAGTATGCTTAAGAAATCCAAAAACAAAGTTAAAGCATTGCAATTAGAGATTGATCAATTGAAAGCTTCTAGGGATGATAACATTGATGACTTGCATGTTGAACTACTAGAAGATGAAATTAAATCTTTGAAACATGAGATTGTAAGCCTGAAATCCTCTAAGGTTGAGGAAATCAGTGATATGCATGATAATGGGTTAGTAGAGGAAAACCAATCTTTGAAGAGTGAAGTTGAGAAGCTCAAGAATATTCTTGGGAAATTCTCAAATAGCTCTAAGACCTTAGATATGATTTTAAATGCCCAAAGAGCGGTTTACAATAGGGCCGGTATTGGTTACCGCCCTAAAGAACCCTCATTTGTATCTCTCATGTCTAGGACTGACATGAGACAATCTAGGACACCCAAGACTCAAAAGAAAGTTGTCAAGGCATGGGTGCCTAAGTCATGTTTAGTTGATGCGTTAGGTCCCAAGGTTTGGGTACCTAAGACTTCTATTTTTCGAATTGTGTAGGTTATGATTGAGGGGGAGCATCTATCAACTTGGTTTGTTGATAGTGGATGCTCCAAACACATGACGGGGATAGATCGTTGTTTACCACATTTCACAAGAAGAGTAGAGGTAATGTATCATTTGTAACAATGGTAGTCTTAGGGTCATAGGAATAGGAGACATTCAAATATCCGAATGTCTTAGAATATCAAATGTCCTTCTAGTCAAGGGGATGAAGTTTAATCTCCTAAGTGTCAGTCAATTGTGTGACACGGGTTACACAATTGACTTCCAACCAAGTCAATGTCTAGTTAGACAGAATGACACTTTGGACACGGTACTAGTAGGAGCAAGAGTAGACAATATTTATCAAGTTTCTTTTAAAAGTGCTACTAATGCTCTTGCTAAGTGTTTCATGTCAAAAGAAGAAGAGTCCACACTTTGGCACCGGAGGCTAGCACATGTGAACATGAAGAACATCCGGAAGTTGGCCAACAAGGGACTAGTGCGAGGCTTACCAAGCATCAAGTATGAAAAAGATAAATTATGTGATGCGTGTCAAATGGGTAAGCAAACAAAATCTGCACATAAAGGTAAAAGCACTGTAAGTACTTCCAATGCTTTAGATTTACTTCACATGGATCTATTTGATTGTAGTACCATCATATCATTGAATGGAAGTAGATATTGCTTTGTTATCATTGATGATTTTACTAGATATACTTGGACTTACTTTTTAAAACATAAGGATCAAACCGTAGATATTTTCATTTCTTTTTGTAGAAGAGTTGAAAATGAGAAATCATCAACAATTAAGACAATAAGAAGTGATCATGGAGGTGAATTTCAAAACCAAAGGTTTCTAGAATTTTGTCAAGATAAGGGTTATAGACATGAGTTCTCTACTCCTAGAACACCACAACAAAATGGTGTGGTAGAGAGGAAGAACCGTGCACTTCAAGAGGCTGCACGAAGCATGCTTAATGAGTACTCACTCCCGAGTTACTTATGGGCTGAAGCTGTAAATACAGCTTGCTATGTGCAAAACCGAGTTCTCATCCATAGGTTTTTAGAAAAGACTCCCCATGAACTTTGGTTTGGAAAACCACCTACGGTTAAACACCTTAGGGTGTTTGGGTGTAAGGTGTTCATCCTAAACACCAAGGATCATCTTGGAAAGTTCACGGCAAAAGCTGATGAAGGGATACTAGTCGGGTACTCCTCGTTAGTAAAGCTTACCGAGTCTACAACAAGAGAACTAGACTAGTTGAAGAGTCTTCTGATGTGGTTTTTGAGGAACTTCCAAAATCAATTGACCAATCAGATAATGTAGAAGGAGTTCAAGTCGAACTAGGAGACTTAGTTTGAATAAAACTCCGAGTATTGTTGATGGTGATGAGTCTGATGACGGTGAGCCTAGACAACTCATTGATCAGCCGGACCTGAGGCTGAACTTGTGTCTAGTGAACTCGTTCAAGAAGCACCACCAACACCAAGACAAACGAGATTAGCCTCTAGTCATCCCCAAGACCAAATTGTTGGAGACATCCATCAAGGGGTTAGGACTAGATCATTCTTCAGGAATGAGGCTAATGAAGTTGCTCTAATTTTCCGAAATTGAACCTAGAAAAATTGATGAAGCATTAAATGATCCCGATTGGATTATTGCAATGCAAGATGAACTAGGTCAATTTGAGAGAAGTCAAGTTTGGGACTTAGTCCCTAGGCCCAAGAAGACCACTATTATTGGAACTAAATGGGTCTTCAAAAACAAATTAAACCACAAGGGAGAAATCATTAGAAACAAGGCACGCTTGGTAGCCAAGGGCTACAGTCAAGTTGAAGGTCTTGATTATGATGAGACTTATGCTCCCGTGGCACGATTAGAGTCCATCCGATTGATGCTTGCATTTGCAGCACATCGAGGCTTCAAACTATTTCAAATGGACGTCAAATCGGCATTCCTAAATGGTTTGATTAGGGAAGAAGTCTATGTCGAACAACCTCAGGGTTTGAGAGTACCGAATATCCAAACCACGTGTACAAGCTCAAGAAGGCACTCTATGGCCTTAAACAAGCACCCCGGGCTTGGTATGAGCGGTTGTCGACATTCTTGATCGGAAAGGGCTTTGTTAGAGGTCAAATAGACCCTACACTATTTCTACGAAGAGATGGTGACAATATATTTGTAGCCCAAGTATATGTCGATGACATAATTTGTGGCTCAAACAACAAGGGCTATTTACGTGAATTTATCGGACACATGGAGAGTGAGTTTGAAATGAGTTTAGTGGGGGAGTTGACTTTCTTCCTCGGACTTGAAATCAAGCAAACTCGCGATGGTATCCATGTGCACCAATCGAAGTACACACATGAAATGCTTCGAAAATTCAATATGAGTGATTCCAAAGAGGTAACCACTCCCATGGCTACAAACACAAGATTAGACAATGATGAGAGTGGTAAACCCGTTGATCTAACTCAGTATCGAAGCATGATAGGTAGTTTGCTATACCTTACAGCCAGTCGACCAGATATATTATTTGCTGTAGGTATGTGCGCTAGGTATCAAGTCTGTGCCAAGGAATCTCACCTAATTGCTGTTAAGCGAATTTTGAGATATCTCAAGGGTACAATTGGTGTAGGTCTTTGGTATCCCCGTACCGAATCTTTTGATTTGATGGGCTATACGGATTCCGACTACGCTGGATGTAAGTTGGACCGGAAAAGCACTAGTGGGGGCTGCCAATTCCTAGGATCGTCCTTAGTAAGTTGGTCGAGTCGGAAGCAACACTGTGTTGCTCTTTCCACTACCGAGGCAGAATATATCGCCATGGGAGAGAGTATCTCGCAATTGTTGTGGATGATTCACACCTTAGAGGACTATGGATTGAGTTACAAGGGTGTGCAAGTGTTATGTGATAACATTAGCACGATTAACTTGACTAAGAATCCGGTCCATCATTCTAGGACAAAACATATTGAGGTAAGACACCACTTCATTAGAGATCATGTAGCTAGGGGGAACATCATACTCTCACATGTAGAGTCAAAGTCAAACCTAGCTGACATTTTCACTAAACCACTTCCCGAGAGTGAATTTAGTTTCCTAAGACGGGAGTTGGGAATGTGTCGCGCCTCATGATGTTCAAATTGTGGTCAAAATCCTTCATGATTATTTCAAATTGTTAGGGAACAAATTGGGTAACTTTGGGAACATCTCACACAAACTATAAGGGTTACCAAAATGTTTTTGTTTGCTAGATATGGGGTGAGATGCTAGGTTCAACTCAAATTCTCAAAATGTCATTGCATCACTTGAGAAATTGAGTTGACGAGATAATAATCACGGTGGTGACCAAGTATGGGGAAAACCATTGCATAACATATGTGTATATGGCTCCATGATCATACTTGGACATTCCAATCAAGGCAACTTGATTGGAAACTTGGAGGTGGAGTAAAAACTTGTTTGAATTTGCTTGATTGATTGATGGTTGAGTTTGATTCCATTTAGATGGGTCAAAGTGTTTGTTGAATCTATAAGGACTTTAGATTCTTGTTCAAGAATCAATTTTAGTCATAAGGACCTGTCCAAGTTAGACAAAATCCATCAAAGATCATTTGGAGATTTCAGAAATTCTGAAACTAAACATTTCAGGTCGTATCAGGAACCCTGATCGGTCACCGGACCGATCAGGCATCGGGCTGATCGGTCCCCGGACCGATCTGACCCCTTTCTGTGGTGTTCGGTCCACAGACCGATCTGTGAGGCAAGCCGTAATCTCTCAAAATCTGACTAAGTGTCTGAGCTAGCCTGGATCGGTCTCCAGACCGATCTGGCACCCTGTGGGGATCGGTCCACAGACCGATCAGGGAGCTCAGAATTTTCTCCCCAGAACCTACTGATCGGATCCTGATCGGTCACCCGATCGATCAGGATCGCGTCTGATCGGTCACCCGACCGATCAGGACCATTCCAGTCCGATCAGGATGTATCCTGATCGGTCCGGACGCGATCTGATCGAACGGTGATCCGATCAACCGCATTAAATTTTGGTTGGTGGACCGATCCACAAACCGATTAACTCTCTTCAAACTTTCGTTTTCCCGAACCCTAGCGCCGAAACCATCCCGTCTGTGCAACCTTGTGTGAGTAAGAGAGTTTCTGCGTCTTCCTCCCTCGCGCGCGTGCGAAGCAGAGATTTCTACTGGTATTTTTCGGGCGAGATCTCCTCTTCCTCTCTGCGTCCGAGAGTTCTCAGTGAGCAAGCCTCTCTCAATCGTGAGGAACCGACTTCTTCCTCCCTCCTTCAAACAATTTCAATGGCACCAAAGTAAGTGTTTGGCTTCATCTTTCGTTTTCAAAAAGATCATGAAATATATATTTGTGAAGCTAACTGAATTCTGTTTTTGCCTTTGCCGTGACCCTCTTCCTCATTTCTTGACCAAAACATTTTATATCTACCTTTTGATTGGGTCTCAACTTATGATCAACTCGTGCATGATTCAATCTATGTCCATCTTACAATATTGATTGAATTCTTTAGACAGTCATCCAAGGGCAAGGAGATAGCAGAGGGGAGTTCTAGAGAGAAAACCTCTTCACCCTCTCAAAAGTTTCCACTCCCTCAACTTACTCGATTTCAGAGTCGTGGTCTTGCCTTCAAGTTCGAGTGGCACAACTTCAAGTTAATGCCGTGTCGGGCTATAGACCCAACTTTTATCTATGAACACTGTCCAACAATTCAACAACGAATTGAGTTCTATAATCTTCAACCTCTCTTGCTCTTTGAAGGACCGATCAACCTGACCTTGGTTTCTGAGTTCTATAACAATATGATCAGTGGACCGGGCACTGGGTGGAGCACGGGATGGCAGACTCGTGTTGCTGGTATTGATCTTGCTTTCGATCGATCTATCTTGACTAATTTTCTCGGCTGTCGCAGATCACACAACGAGCTCTTTCTCTACCCTTTTCCTCCTAATCCTCTCCCAGTCCCCTTCGATGGAGTGACCTCTGATTCCATTTACGAGTACTTCCTAGGTCGTCCTAGACCAAGGGATTCTGGTGAGTGCACCCGTGACTTCCCTACATTTCCAGCTCTTCATCTTTCCCCGGTTGATTATGTCTTGTTTAAGATCATCACAAATTGTCTCCTTCCCACTACCTCGAAACATCTTGATGAGATTCACCCGTTTCACTGCCTGATGCTTTACGGGATGCATCAACAGTTAGACTTTGACCCAATAGCTTCAGTATTCTCCTCTATCATCGTCCACAGTATGCCATTATCTCAGTCAGTCTATATGCCTTTCGGTCACATCATCACTGCATGGCTAAAGTCGGTTGGCATCGACGTTTCACAGGGTCACATTGTGCCCATGATGCGACAGGACTGCCGGTTGGATCGTCGCATGCTTGCTCAGTCCGGCGTTGTTCTTGGGACCCAAGGGCTGAAGTGGAAGGTTCGCAGACAAACGGGAGAGTCACCGAGGGCAGCTCGTGACCCGGGGACGCCAGCTATTACTGCAGACTATGATGAGTTGGCTCCTGATCTGCGTTGGCAGGTCGCAGAGATAGAGCGACAACTGGAGCACGAGTTACACATATCCGAGCTTTGGCGGCAGGAGGTCAGCTCCGAGTTCCAGTCGTTTGATCGCCGTGTTGATGCCTTAGCATCTGGTGTTTCTGAGATGAGCGCATTCCAGGACAGATGGTATGAAGAATGGTATCATCATACGTTCCCTGAGGGTGCATCCCCTAGTGATCCTTCACCCAGGGATATCATTTATATTGATGATTCTGATGACAATTGATCTTAACTGTGTTGTATGACTTTTGGCCTGTATGCCCTCTGACTTTGTTGGTGTGACCTTGAGTCACACTTATTTTGCTACTTGCTTGGATGCTTTCATGCCTTGATCTATATATTTTTATCTGCCATGCTTATCTATTATTGTTGATGCCATGACTGATTATGTACTTGCTATCTGCATGATTGTTCGATTGTCATATTCATGCTTACATTGCCATGTTTTGTTGATACTTATGAATATTATGGCATGCTTTGGGAGTCTATATTTCATACTCATATGATGCATGTGATTGCTATGTCTTGCTATAATTTTTCACATGTGTTTGTATGCCAATTCCATAAACTATCACATTTTTGATGAGTTGGGATACCTCTAGGATTGAGGGGGAGTTCATTTTAAACTTAACAGCCCCTCTGGCTCCTTTTCGGTGTTCGACAAAGGGGGAGAGTGTGGATTGGTTAAGTTTAGCATGACCATGTTGTAGGGGGAGGATCTAGATTCCCCTATGATTCTAAAGTTGGAATATTGATTGAGAATCCTTAAACTTAAAATCGGGTTGTCAAACAACAAAAAGGGGGAGATTGTTGATGCAGTCTGGCCCTGATTGTTGTTTTGGTGTTGACGACGATTTTAAGTTAGGAGGATGATTATGATTTGGAAAATCCTAACCTGGGAGGTTAGGTGTGATGAATTATGATGATTGTGATTAAGTCCTGATCGAGGATTAGGCATGATGTAAAAAAATCCTAGCCTGGAGGGCTAGGTGTTGGAAAATCCTGACCTGGAGGGTTAGGTGTGGAAAATCCTAACCTGGGAGGTTAGGTGTTGGAAAAGTCCTAATTCGGAAGGGTTGAGTGAAAAGTCCTAGCTTGGAGGGCTAGGTGAAAAGTCCTAACCTGGAGGGTTAGGTGCAAATTCCCATCCTGGAGAATTAGGTGAAAAAGTCCTGGCTTGGAGCGTCAGGTGCCTAGCTTGGAGGGCTAGGTTTCTAACTCGGAAGAGTTGGGTGAAAAGTCCTAGCTTGGAGGGCTAGGTGAAAAGTTCTAGCTTGGAGGGCTAGGTGAAAAGTCCTAACTTGGAGGGTTAGGTGCAAATTCCCAACTTGGAGAGTTAGATGGAAAAATTCTTAGCTTGGAGGGCTAAGGTGGATGAATTCCTAGCTTGGAGGGCTAGGGTTGAGTCACTGGAACGGTCTGGTGACCGATCAGGGACATTGGCACGCTGCTCCTTAGTGGATCGGTCTGGTGACCGATCCAGCTATGTCTGATCGGACTGGTGACCGATCAGGGAGCGCACAGTGAGATTGGGAATCTACTGTGTGGCTTCTGATCGGACCGGTGACCGATCAGGGAGTAGGCTGCTTCCTTGCTGTCTTGCTTCTGATCGGTCTGGTGACCGATCAGGGAGCAAACGGTGAGTGAGTTCCCTTGCTGATCAAAGTCTTGGATCGGTCTGGTGACCGATCAGGGATCTTGGATTTGATTAAAAAGTTACTGTTCATCTGTCCTGATCAGTCTGGGTGACCGATCAGGATCCAATCTGTTCGGTCTGGTGACCGATCAGGCTTCACCCTGATCGGTCTGGTGACTGATCAGGAGTGTATAGCTGCGAGAGCTGGGAATCCCAGCAAAGCAGTGGATCGATCTGGTGATCGATCCACACACTCTGGATCGGTCCGGTGACCGATCACTTTAATTCAAATTTCACTGACAGACGTGGTCAGAGCGTCTGACCGAATCCGATTTGCTGATGTATGTTGATATGTTGCTTGATCTTCTGCTCTAATGCTCTGATTGAGTTTCAGGTGATAGAGGAGGACTCAAACACTCAAGGAGAAGTCAAGGCGTGCTTTTCTTGGAGCAGGTTTGTCCCTTTTCCCATCTCAGGTTGCAACGGCGAGCTGCGGACTGGAGCTAAGACTGGAGCTTGGCTGAGGAGCTCAGTGAGTCCAGAGATAGCTCAGTAGAGGCTGGCGTTGGCAGATGAGTAGCTGGGAG
Source organism: Boesenbergia rotunda (assembly GCA_024364735.1). Classification (NCBI taxonomy): domain Eukaryota; kingdom Viridiplantae; phylum Streptophyta; class Magnoliopsida; order Zingiberales; family Zingiberaceae; genus Boesenbergia; species Boesenbergia rotunda. The sequence continues at coordinate 39,009 of JAGFNQ010001672.1, read as the reverse complement.
CTACAGAGATGTTGTCACCTGTCGCTTGGCGGAGAAACAAAAAGGAACGCGAGAGTGGAGTTCAGCATGACTTACGGTTCATACTTGCTGAAGTTCTTCGCGCTCTTGAGTTCCTGAGCGAGAAGCTTGCTGTTCTTGAGTTCTTCAATCATTCTAAGCAAGCTATTGAGGAGCAATCATCATACTTGAGCGCTTGAAGGAGAAAACAAGAAGCTTGGAGTCCGACAGTGGGAAGACACGAAGCAGACGGGGTCTGCGTGAGATCGCCACTGGGTGGAGCTCAGGGAAGCTTGCTGTGTTTTGTCCTCTCTAAGTGTTTGAGTAAGACTTTCTTGTTGTTGTTTCATTGTGCTCATTATATATCATTGTGTGAAACACGCTGTGGAGAGGTTTCTCCACCGAGAAGGAGGTTGCATCATATCCGGTGTTAACCGGGGCTTGATCTGCCGACGATCAAGGGATCGCCCACCTCAAGGGCACGCCAACGAGTAGGGGCAAGTTATCCCCGAACCTTGTAAACCCTCCTTGTTAGCGATTTTGCTAGTTGTGTTTGTTTTGCTTTCGTTTCGTTTTTTTCTGCATACTCTGTTTTCTATTCTTTCCGCTGTGCTACTGATATTTGAGTTGCAGAAATCGTGATAAGTTTTAAAGGGGCAAGCGATTGTCTATATTCACCCCCCCCCTCTATAGCCATCTCGTTCCTAACAGTTAGCCTTTGCATCCCATAAAGGATTTAAGCTATACCAAATGGATGTAAAGTCAGCCTTCCTAAATGGGTTCATTAAAGAAGATGTTTATGTAAGACAACCCCCCGGGTTTGAGGACTTAGACAAACCTGACCACGTTTACAAATTAACTAAAGCACTATATGGGTTAAAACAAGCACCTAGGGCCTGGTATGAACGTTTATCTACTTACATAACTTCTAAAGAATTTAAACAAGGACAAATTGACTCAACATTATTTATTAAAACCCTAGGAAAAGATATATTTATTGTCCAAATTTACGTAGATGATATAATCTTTGGATCTACCAACACAAACTTCCTAAAAGAGTTTGTAAAGATAATGGAAAATGAATTCGAAATGAGCTTGGTTGGTGAGCTTACCTTTTTCCTAGGACTACAAATCAAACAAACTAGAGATGGAAACTACGTCCATCAATCCAAATATGCTAAAGAGTTAATAAAGAAATTTAAAATGGATAACTCTAAAAGCATAAGTACCCCCATGGCCACTAATGTAAAAATAGATAGTGACCCTGATGGTAAGCCAGTAGACCTCAAACTGTATAGAAGTATGATAGGTAGTCTACTGTACCTTACAGCCAGCAGACCTGACATTCTTTTTACTGTAGGGATGTGTGCTAGATACCAAACCTGTGATAAGGAAACACACATAGCATCCCTAAAAAGAATACTAAGATATGTAAAGGGCACCCTAAATGTAGGGATTTGGTATCCTAGAACCTCAACCTTCAATTTGTCAGGATACTCGAATTCTGACTATGCTGGTTGTAAATTAGATAGAAAGAGCACAAGTGGAAGCTGCCAACTGTTAGGAATAGTCTAGTAAGTTGGTGTAGAAGAAAACAACACTGTGTAGCTTTGTCCACAACTGAAGCTGAGTATGTAGCCTTAGGAGAGTGTGTAGCACAACTTTTATGGATGATGCACACTCTTAAGGACTTCCAGCTCAACTACACCCAAACTCAGGTATTTATTGACAATATAAGTTCAATCAATCTAACTAAGAACCCAATCCAACATTCCAGAATAAAACATATAGAAGTTAAACATCACTTCGTAAGAGACCATATAGCCAGGGTGAGATAGTACATAACCATATAGACTCAAAATCCAACTTAGCTAATATATTCACAAAATCATTACCTGAGTCTGAGTTCAGCTCACTAAGAAGGCAGTTAGGATTGTGCTCTGTAGAATAGATTAACTCTACTGTTGATTTTTTTCTCTGCTTTACTTGATTTAAAAATCAGTTTCTAAAAATAGAATTTTGAAAAACTATTTTATTAAAATCAGTTTGTTTTAAATCTTTTTCGACTTAGTTTTCTTTCAAAACTACCCCCTTCAAAACTAGGGCTTTTTCGCAAATGGACTTAGCTTAGGCCTTAACCCTAGAACTGCATGCACCTATAGATTTAGAAGCCAACATCTCACAAGCACTTTAGGGTACTTTTGGTTGCTAACCTAGAAAGGGTTGAGATGCATAGGTCTTTGCCTTAATTTAAGATGCTTTAAGTTAGTGTATCAGCAGTAATTGGGGCACTAAATACAACTTATACAACAATCAAGTTAAGTGTCAAGTTTAGAAAATTTAACTTGAACAGAAACACTTAACTTGACTAACCCTAGCAAAAACTACTGCTTATAACAGTTAGTAAGTAGCTAAATGGGTTAGACAGGTCCCTACAAGAGAAAATCAACTGATTTGGTCTAAGTCTTGATTCAGTACAGCAAAATCATATGAATATTTATCCTTTATGAAAGTCATTTCTTTTATGCAATTTAATTTCTGCAATATCTATCTATTTTTGATATATGGCAAAGGGGGAGAGATAGGAAAGGAGAGAGTTTATCAAAGAGTTTTTTTTCAAACTCTCAAAATGCTCAAAATATTTTCAAAAAGTTAGCTACTTTTCAAAGCCTTTCAAAACTTCCATAAGTACTTTAAACTTAATCTACTCAGTACTTAAATTATTTCAAAATTTACTAAGTACTTAAATTGTTTAAAAATTTACTAAGTACTTAAATTATTTCAAAATTTACTAAGTACTTAAATTGTTTAAAAGTTTACTAAGTGCTTAAATTTTTCAAATCCTACTAAGTACTTAACTTAAAAGTTTGCAAAAACTTCTGAGTACCTTAAACTTAAGGCTTCAAATTTTTGTTAAGTACTCTAAACCCATGCTTTCAAAAATTCTTCTATGAACTTTTAAACTTAAGTTATCAAAAGACTTCCAAAGTATCTAAACTTAAGTTTTCAAAGTGCAAAATCTAAGTAAAGTTTTTTTTAACTTAGAACCCCACCACGTTTTGAAAAATCAAGGGGGAGATTCCCTCCAGGGGGAGGGAACAAATTTTTATGCTTTTTATTAAACTTAACTTTTTGAACTAGGGTTGCCATAAATCAAAAAGGGGGAGATTGTTGGTGCAGAAAGCACCAAAGTCAAACCTGTATTTTGATAATGGCAACAGGGTTCAAAAGTTAAGTCTTACTTGTTATCTAACATGTCACTTGAGTGTGCAGAGTAAAAAGCCCTAGCGAAGGACTGCTAGGCACTGGCGAAGGAATGCCAGAGTAAAAAGCCCTAGCGAAGGACTGCTAGGCACTGGCGAAGGAATGCCAGAGTGAAAAGCCCTAGTGAAGGACTGCTAGGCACTGGCGAAGGAATGCCAGGGTGAAAAGCCCTAGCGAAGGAATGCTAGGCACCGGGCGAAAGACAGCTCGGCAACCAAAGACCTGGCAAAGGACTGTCAGGCAAAAGTCCAACCAGAGGAACGGTTGGCATCAGGTACACTCTCCCGAGAGGAGTAGGTGAGGACGCATTCCCCGCAGAGGGAACAGTAGGCGTCGGTTCGACCTAGGGTTCCATTTTGGAGACCCAAAGTCAGAACCAAGACAGCTAAGGCTGTATAATCTAATATTTTATTATTTTATTGTGTTTTGGACTAACCCTGGATGCAGGACCGAAGGAACGTGTGTCTGCAGCTCAGAAAGCCTCAAAGGAGTGAGGCAATGGCTGAGTAGGGCGCCCGGAGTGTCTCGTGCGCCGCCAAGGTGCACAGAAAACAAGGCAACTAGGAAGGGCTTCGAACAGGTGCTGGGTGGGGCGCCCCCGTGCTCCCGGGCGCCCCCGCTGCTCGCGGGCGCCCCCAGCGTCCCGAGCACCCCCATGCGCAAGCCTCGAACCAAAAGCCAGCGAAGCGAAGGAATAAAACTTTGACCCGGTCAATGCGGGCGCCCCGGTCAAACCTAATCCCGAAGGTAAAGGGATCAGATGCTGACCGAGAAATTGGCGGATCAAATGCCACGTGGGGGGCGCCCCCGACGTCCCGGGCGCCCCCAGGCCCTATATAAAGGGCCCTCGACCCCAAGCTTCGACAACAATTTTCTTCGACGCTTCTACGCTCTTCTGCTCCCGCGCACTGCTCCAGAATCCTCCCAACTCGAGCCGACGACGTCCCTTCGCTCCAAGATTCAATATACGTTGGATGTCGGTAACGAAGAGCAATTTTTTCTTTAAGATTACTATACTGCAATTGTAAAATTCCTGTAAACTGTTTTTCGCGCACTTATAGAATTGCCCGCAGAAAATGGTCAACGACCGTGGGCCTTGGAGTAGGAGTCGACCTAGGCTCCGAACCAAGTAAAACCACCTATGTCTGTGTGTTTTTAAATTTAATCTTCCGCTACGCATTCTCTCTTCAAATCCGAACGATTTCCGATATTCACCCCCCCCTCTATCGGTTCTCTCGATCCAACACAATTTTTGTAAAAGAATAAATCACTCCCCATGTACCCGACACCATTTGACTCTATCTAAGTGCCTTAAGGAACTTTATTGTTCTCCTAGGAGGCTTGTGTCTAATTGTGTGATTCAAATAATTTTTCAAAAAGATATAATTTTTGAAGACATATAATATATTGGCAATCAGACAAGCATGAAATTCAAAAAAATATTAATATGCTAAAGCACGATTTTGAAAATATATTTTTAGAAAAATATTCTAAGAATTTTGAAAACAGTTTTGAAAAATATCCTTCAATTTATTAGTCTTTAACATCTCACTCATTCTAGATGTCTCAATACAGCACGCATGGTTGTCTTATGTGTAACACCCATTTTTTTTCCATAAAGCGGCATTACGTTAACATAGGTAGGGCATGTGAACATCATAATGCAGCGGAATAACTTTAAACTTACACATACATGCACCTAACCACCATTCCCAACATAATGGCATGGGAACTTAGCATATTAACTTCATACTTAGCATATTAACTTCATATTTAGCATCATATCCTGTCGTACTTAACATCATGTCATAAAGTCACATAAGTCATCATTTAAGCACATACGTATCAAATATAAAGTTTAGCATAAGACTCGTAATATATTGTTTCTTGGCCAAGTCACTACCACACACACATTCTTGCCCTCCTGCTGCTTCCTTATTGTCCCCTTGCGTGATCTGCGGTATAAGGAAAATAAGACTATAAGCACATAGGCTTAGTAAGACTCTTTCCTACTCACTAAAATCATTCATCACTTAATCATGAGCACATGAAACATTAACATAACTTGACGCTCTACATAGGACATATGCATTTAAAATCATTTAGCCTGACATAGTTCTCACATAGTGCATGAACATAAAATACACTTAACATGGCATAACACATAGCATGAACATGAACATACACTTAACATGGCATAACACATGGAATGAACATGAACATAAATAAACATAATATGGCATGATACATGACATAAACATAAACATACATAAACTTAACATAGCATGATACATGACATAAACATAAACGTACATAAACTTAACATAGCATGATACATGGCATAAACATAAACATACATAAACTTAACATAGCATGATATATGGCATAAACATAAACATACATAAACTTAACATAGCATGATACATGGCATAAACATAAACATAAGTATACTTAACATAGCATAATTTCTAACATAGCATATGGGCATCTTCTTAACATAAACATAAATATAAGACGTTTATTATCATGCATAATTCTTAACGTGAAACATAAGCATAAAACATTACTATCCTGGCATAATGCATAACATGAATGAATGCATGAGTCAAATGCATATACATACGGATGCTTAACTTCTAAAATCATACTTTTAAATACTTAAACATAATCATCACATCATTGGGGTCCCCGGCTTGTACCACATACATACATCATGTGCGAGCATCCCTAAGTAAATACGAGGTAGCTAGTCTCGATGTACTAGGGTAAGGACAGCTACGATAGTCCCAGAACCGTGGATAGCATAGTCGGTAGTCCAGAACCGGGGCGTTCTTAAGGTGCCCATCCCTGTTGGACAGCTTCGGTAGTCCCAAACCGTGGACAGCATAGTCGGTAGTCCAGAACCGCGGCGTTCTTAAGGTGCCCATCCCTTGGACCCATACTTCGGTCCGGTACAAGCCCATTCATAAAGTAAAATAACTTTACATGCTTCATCATTCATAAGACATTCATAGCATACTTAGACATAACATAGCTTTGTTATATGAAGCATGACATAAAGCATACTTGACCTTTCATTGTTCATACTTAATGCATAGCATCATGATGCTTTAAAGGCATGAGCATTATCTTCATTCATTAAACATGGCATGCATCTTCATTCATAAATCATGGCATGCTTACATAAAACATCATTCTTGTTCATAGTGCTTGCATGATCATGGCATATAAGGTAAGCATTGCATTATATTCATTAAACATGACATGTTTACATAGACCATTATCCTAATCCATAGAGCTTGCATGATCATGATACATAAGGTAAGCATTGCATTTCATACAGAAGCATGGTATCCATCACAAGCATGCATAGGTAGGACTTCTCTAACATGCTACATACTATCTAAGTGCATGGCAAAGAACATAAGACATTCATGAATAAACCCTATTAAGCATGACATCTAACATGAACATACAACATGAAACATAGTACTTAAGGTTAGGGTTATAGGTAACATAATTTCTACCACATGCTTAAACCTTTATATATACATTATCATGAGCCATAAACCATCATTCTTCAAACCCTAACTCCACCTAAACCCCATTTACATGGCTTGGCCGAAACATGTAAGGGAGGGTTCCATCATTCAAATGACATATAAGGTAGCATAAGGAAAAGAAACAACCATACATTACCCATAAGGCCATAGGAAGCCATTAGGGCTCATGATTAGGGTTCACCCTAACATTTAGCCCTACTTTCTAGGGTTGACCAAAACCTTACAAGGCCATGGGTACATGGAAAATATTTCATAAAGTTCCAAATTAACCATTAAACACCAACCATACCATACCATAGGGGCCTTTGGAACTCATACTTGAAGTAAACCCTAACTTTTAGCCCAACTTCTCACCTTAGCCGAAACCCTACAAGGGTCACAAGGCTTGTAAAAATTCATATCAATCACCATTAATCCCCTTGTAACATGAGGAAACATAAGAAGCTTGCTTGAAGAGTTAGATCTAAACCCCAACCATGAAAACATGGTGGTGGCCGAAACCCTAAAGGATATTAGGGTACACCAAAAATTCTCTAAATCCTATTTTCTTCTTTATACATCATAAGAGAACATTAGAAAGCATAAGTGAGATTTTTAACATCACCTTGGACCCAAAACCCATGGTGTCTGAAACCCTAGGATTAGGGTTCATGACCTTTTTCTTCCAACATAAGATCCCAAATAAACTTCATATTATGATAACTTCAAGGAAAGCTATTATACCACAGGTGAGGGAGTCTTACCTTAGATTATCTTGGTTTTAGACCTTAGATTTGGGAGAAGGATGAAGACCTTGTTGCCTTTTGACCACCTCTAGCCTTTGTAACCTTGAACAAGAACCTTGGATCTTGAAGGAGAGGACTTCTTGTGAACTTTTTCCCAAGGAAAACCCCTCCTATGGGATTCAGCTAGAAGGAGGAAGAAGGAGAAGAGAAAGGGCTTGGTGGATGAAGAGAAGAGGAATAACGCTTAGGTGTTAAGTTATCTCTCATTTATACACAATGAAGAGGGGCAAGTGAAGAGACATGGTGCCTCCTCTCATGGTGACTCTTACTTCCTTTAGCCTTAAAAAAAATCTACTTCATTCCCTTATAGCACTCCCTTGCTAGGTGAATTGGTTAGTGCATGCATGGTGGTAGAGGTCTAAAGTTCAATCCTTGGTGCATGCACCTATTTTTTTATTTTATTTTTATTTTATTTCAAAAATTCCCCTAAATGTAACACCCAATAATTTCCTGGTATTATTAGAGATTTTTAGGAATTTTTCTAGCATTTTTCAGAATATTATAGCATTTTTTCGGATCAAAATAAGAAAAAATAATATATAAGAGGTCGGGCGAGATTTGATCCCGCGACCTCTCCAGTTCATGGCTAAAGCAGAAACCAGCTGGGCTAGGGTATCAAGCACAGAAAAAGTTGGAGAGAAATAATGTTATAGAGTAGTTAGGCCTTTTCATTAAGAGGTATATTAACCCGCTTAAGTCACGTAAGGGGGATTAGGGATTTTGTCGGCTGCGTGCGAGAAGGGGGCGAGGGAGGGGCTGCGAAAACAGAGGAAGCCAAGGATTCTTCTTCTTCTTCTCCTTCCCCTTTAGTAGAGAGAATCTAGGGTTTCTCCCTAGGGCCAAAGAGTGGAGGTTTCTCACAAGGAAGAAGAGAGGAGTTCTACGCTAGGTTTATACCTCGATTTAGTGAGCTTTCTTCAAGATAACTGTAAGTAGATCACTCACCTGCAATAGAAGTAGTTTCTGTTATGTAGTTTTCGATGTAGAACCTTGATTTTATGATCTAAGTGCATGTTTTAAGTTTATGCTAATTGCGTGTCTTAAGTTTATAAAGAGAACATGTTTATTAACCTAGAACTTGGTTTTAATTAAGTTTTGGTTGTGTGACCTAAGTGTGATAAGACTAAATTCTTGAAAAGTCCCAAAAATGAGTTTTGGGTTAAGGGCACGCAAGGTGCTCGATGAAAGTTCCAAGTAAGAAAGGTAAAGTTTTGTAGTGCAAAAAGTTATGCAAAAGGAAAGATAGCTTGATAATTATAAGCTTTATGACTAAGAAAGTATTTTACTTTTATAAAGTGACATGTACCGGGCAAAAGAGAGGCCCACAGAAAGTTAGAAAGAAGCTCTAATAGGGTGCGGTGGCTAGCTACCCCGAAACCTATTAGAGAAGCGCGCAATTGGTACATTGATACCATGGTACAAATGTCAAGGCCTAAAGAAAGTTGAATATTATTTTCAAGTATATAAGTATTTACAAGTTTTTAGCTTTGAGTACATGTCTTTATTTCAATAAGTTCACATTGATACTTTGCAAGCATGATAAAGGGTAAGAGTAAAGAAGTTAGTGTTTTTAAGGTATGAGCATGATAAGTTTGCAAATGTTTTATGCAAGTAATGTTTTCATCATGATTGAGCATGATAAGTATATGTAAGTTTCCCATGTGCATGTATTTTGGAAGTAAGCATTTTTGAAAAGAGCATGTTTATCCCTTATCGTTTGGATTTGTGAGTTAGGATTTACTTACTAAGCAATTTGCTTATTAGTTGCATTTTCCTTCTATTACAGATAAAGGTAAAGAAAAAGCATAAGTTAAGGAGGCGAAGGGACTTGCTTTGATGTTCAGTGGCGGCGGAACTGTGGAAGAGATCTTTGGGCTATGTTTTGTAGAACATGTGTTTTGGTGTTTTGAAGTGGTAGAATGAATGACCTTGTTTAAACTACGCATAGAAGTTAAGTTTGGTACAAACTCTAGAGTGTTTTGCTTATATTTTGATAGTTTTGTTAAATCTCGCAAACATCCTAATTTCAAGTTAATGGATTCGTTTTGAGTTGCTAAAATGTTTATAAAACTAGTATAGAGTATAGAAATGGTGTTATGTCTTTGTATGGCTTGAAAGTATATGTTTGGTGGACTTTTGAAACAAGTTTTCAGGTCTGAAATGCAGGTTTTCAGGCGTGCCAGTCGACTGGTACAGGACCAGTCACCTGACCTATCGAACAGTAGCTTCTGTTCGATGCACCAGGCGCCTGCCAAAAGGTCAGTCGCCTGGTACCAGTCGACTGCTATATAGCAGTCGACTGGTACCATTAAAGAGAAGTTGTGTAGAGCAGTTGGTTAGTGCTTTAGTGTTACAAATAAGAGGTCTAGGGGTCAAATCCTGGCAAAGCAAATAAAATGAAAGTTGTTTTGTATTTTTTTTTGGAAAAAAAAAGAGAAGGAAGGAAAAAAAAAAAAAATAAAGCAAGTTAAGGGAAGTCAAGTAGTAGTAACTTAAACCTTAAGTAAGTACCGAAAGGTGGGTCGTTACACTAAAACTCACCCATAATCATGCTAATATTCCTAGTTAAAATCCAATTATTTTTATATTAAATTCTACCTAAAACCCACCAATAATCATGGTACTAGGAAGCACTAATAATTCGTAATTAACTTAGATTCAATTTAAATGAGAAAATCATGAATTTCTAGGCTAAGTTTCGTACTAATATTTCTAGGTCCCTCGGAAAATTATCTAGACATGCTCATTATTTTAAAGAAAATTTTCCGGGTCGTTACATTATGGGTGCATTGTGAGATGCTTGAATCATTTTTCTTAATTCATTGTTAAATCTAGATTTAATTGAAACTTGCGTTAGCTTTAAATTTATCAAATAGTAAAGTGAATTTGATTTTTGGTAATCGTCTTCTAGGTCTTGGCGAGGCACAAGACCTTTTTTGGTTGTAGTCTTATTGGATCATCACCCCTTTCCTTGACAAAGCCTTTTATTGAAAATTCATTTTCAAATTACTTTTTGAAAAATTTTGGTCTAACTAGCTTAGGTTTTAGATCGGTAACTTCGGCTAGTTCCACCAGATTAAACAGACCAAGTAGAATATACTTGACCTTATTAGAAGGGTTTCCCTAACGTACTATCATCTCACCTCCACCTAATACTAGGTTGATCAAGTTTCAATTAATCTTTTTCCTATAACCGTTCTAAATCATGCTTAAAATTAAACATGAATGACATGACATAAATTTTAAAGAAATAGCAGATGCATGTTCATGGCATTAATGCATGATTCAAACAAGTCTAAATATTTAATTAAGTTTCTAAAGATGTATCAAATTTCCGATTTGATACATGTCGTGTGACCCCGAGAATATGGCAACCCACTTTGACATATTTGATATTATTAATTTATTTGTTGCCGTTTGGGTAATATTTTATTTAATTCGAGTTTAAGCTACTTAAGAATTAATTAAATCTAAGTTAATTACGAATTAAATAAAATTAATAGAATTAAAATAAATTGAATTTGAATTAATTTTGAATTAATTAACAATTAATTGAATTTTGAATTTATTAAAAATAATTGAATTTTAAATTAATTAAGGATTAATTAAATTTTGAATTAATTAAAGATTAGTTGAATTTTGAATTACTTAAAAATTAATTAAATTTTGAATTAATTGCCATTTAATCGAATTTGGAATTAATTAAATTTTGAATTAATTAAAATTTGGAATTAATTAAAGTTTGAATTAATTAAGGATTAATTGAATTAATTTGAATTAATTTGAGTTAGAATTAATTGAGGATTAATTGAATTAATTTGAATTAATTTGAGTTTGAATAATTAAGGTTGAAATGATTAATTAATAGTTGTGGGTTTAAGTTCATAATTTCCATTATTTCAAAAATTTCTAACTCATCCACTATTTCTTCTTTATTTATCTATTTAAGTTTTTTCAATAATTCTGGTTTATTTGAATTTTCGTAATTTTTATTGACTATGGCCTTGATCTCGGAAAATTCCATCTCCTCCTCATCCTCAAAATCACATCCTTCAATGTCCTTTGCTCAAAGTAGGTAGAGTAATTTGGGCCACTAGTTAATGCTTTGTAATAATCTTCAACATTATCTATAATTAAATTACCATCTACATGAATTTTATCTCTATTATCCTCAGAATTATCCTCATTCTCCACATAACAATCATCAAAAATATTTTCAATGTTATCTTTATGATTCTCAAATTTGAATTCAGAGTTATCCTTAAGATTTTCAAATTTGAATTTAGAGTTATCCTTAAGCTTTTCGAATTTGAATTCATAGTTATCCTTAAGAATTTCAAATTTAGAATTAATCTCAGAGATAATTTTATTAGAATTTATTTCAGATTTAAGTTCAGAATTAATTTTAGCATTATCCATAAAATTATCAAAATTTATTTCAGATTTAAATTCAGAATTAATTTTAGCAATTATTGAATTGGTATTAAAGATTAACAAGTTAATTTTGGATATTTTAACCATATCCACATTTTGTAACTAGTTATGCAGGATATTTATTTGACTATGTAATAATTCTAATTTAACAGTAAAATTATCTAAATTATCTACATAGGATAGTGCAGGAAATTGAAAATTTTTCGGAATATAAATTTTGCGTACCTTTGTCGGACACTTATTTTTGTAGTGTCCGTACCATTCGTATTTAAAGCATCGTACATGACTTTTATCCTTCTGGACTCCGGGCGTTGGTGCCTCCTTTGCTTCTGGTGAAGAACGAGTCTTATGAGTAGGACACTAATTTTTATAGTGCCCTCTCTCCCTGCACGTGAAGCATATAATATGAAACTTAAAAATAGACATTAAAAATAATTCTACCTGATTCACCCCTGGGCTCCCCCTCAACTCCTGGCGTCATTGCTCCGCCGGCGGTTAGTCCGGGGAAGAGTGATCTAGCTCTGATACCAATTGTAGGACTGGTGCCGTCGATAGAGGGGGGGGGGGTGAATATCAACCTTAAAAAATCTTCGTGGTAAATCGTACGCTTTTCGGTTCGTACTTAAACAGAGCGTTAGTAGCAGCGAAATATTAAACAGTAAAGTAAGAACGACACAAAATAGATGATAGATTGCACACGGGATTTACATGGTTCCCAACCCCCCAGGGTCAGTACATCCAAGGCGTAAGCACGGGAACACCCGTCCACTATTGGTCTCCTTTCCGGACTTTCCGGAGGCGGAGAAACCCGTCTTACAGTGCAATAGTTACAATAAAAAATATAGAAAATTCAGTGCAGAATAATAAAAGCAAACCAAAACAAAATGGTCGAAGACTCGGCAAATCTGGACCTTCGAAGTACCGCGCAAATCCTCCTGGAGCCTCCCGGTCGTAGAGCCTTGTCTTTAGCGCTTTGTCGTCAGTCAAAAAGCTCAGAATGGATCTTGGAATTTGTGTTTTGAGCATTGGGGTCGAAGCCCCTTTTATAGGCTTCATGGGGGCGCCTATGTCGATGGGGGCACCTACACGTGGCCTCTCCTGCGCGATCTCTTATCTGTAGGCTCGGTTAGCGCTTATCCATCTCACAGGGGCGCCTGAGCTGATGGGGGTGCCCATATGGTTCGGGGCGCCTGAATGGAAGCTTGTTCTGCCTTCCTTCGCTGAACCTGTTTTGCTTCTTTGACTGAGGTTCCCCAGTTGTGGGGGCGCCTGGCTTCTTTAGGGCGCCCCCTTCAATGGGGGCGCTTAGCAGCCTGGGTTCCTGTGTTGTTTCCCTGCTTTGTCTTCCATTCTAGGTACCTGCAAGATACACAAATACAAAGCAAATATACACACATTTTTAACCTTAAGGACTTGGTTATGACTTCGATTTCCCCGAAACCCTAAGTCGAACCGACGCAAGTTCCCACCCCCGGGAACGCGACTTTCACCTACTCCTCTCAGGAGACGGTTGCCACCCCGTCGATTCAAGTGGACTTTTGCTTAGCCTTCGATACTCTCGGATCTCGAGACGTCCGAACCTCGACCTGTCTCTACTTCTGTCCTTAGTCATCGCTCAGCTAGGTTGCTCAATCCCTCAGACCAAGACTTCGTGCCCAAACCCTAAGTCCAGGACTTTGGTGCCCAACCCTCGGCCAGGTCTTTGTGCCCAATTCCTCGAACCAGGTCTTCGGTGCCCAACCCTCGGCCAGGACTTAGTGCCCAATTCCGCGAACCAGGTCTTAGTGCCCATCCCTCGGTCAGGTCTTAGGTGCCCAGCCCACTGCCAGGACTTAGTGCCCAATCCATGATTAGGACTTAGTGCCCAATTCTTCAAACCAAGACTTCGTGCCTAGGTTAACTAGGACATTGGTTCACCTTGGTCCAGTTTTCTTCACTCACCCTTCCCTTGTTTAATGTATCACTGACTTAAGCATATTGTCAAACATTAAAACACTTGGAGGAGGACATTACTGATGTATCTTGCACCAACATTTGTTTCTTGTTTTGGTATTTTCCCTGTACTCCCACACTTAGTAGAAAGAATGGAAAGGTTTAGGCAATGCTTTTTACCCGTGTCCTGGGTCATCCAGAACTCAGCATGGGGTGGCATCCGTCTTGGCTTCTAGATGCATAGTGCAGATTGTCTTAGGATCTCAATCCTGCCTATATTCGAGGACAGGGGAGATTGGGCCTTGAAAAGGGGGCGATAGGACCATAGCTTGACCCACGAGGGTGAGAGACAACGAAGCCCGAGGATCACGACCCCGCCTATGTCCGAGGATGGGGGAGTTTAGGACCTGAAAAGGATGTAGATGATACGACCAGAGCTCAACCGCAGAGGGTAAGATAGACACCGCAGCCTGAGGATCTCGACCTTGTCTTTGTCCGAGATCGTGGGAATTTGGGCCCTAAAAAAATGTTGGCGATACGGCCAGAGCTCGAACCATGGAGGGTGAGATAGACATCGTAGCCCAAGGAACTCGACCTTACCTATATTCTATGCCGGGAGAGTTTGGGCCCTGAAAAGGACCCAGGTGATAGGACAAAAGTTTGATCCGCGAAGGGTGAGGTAGACAGTACAACCTGAGGATCTCGACCCTACCTATGTCCGAGGTCGCGGGAGATTGGGCCCTGAAAACGACGTAGGCGATAAGGCCAGAGCTCAACACGTAGAGGGTGAGATAGACACCGCAGTCCGAGGATCTCAACCCCACCTATGTTTGAGGCCTAGGGAGTTTGGGCCCTGAAAAGGATGCAGGCGATACTGCCAAAGGTCAACCCATGGAGGGTAAGATAGACACCGCAGCTCGAGGATCTCGCCCCCACCTATGTCCGAGGCTAGGGGAGTTTGGGCCCTAAAAAGGACTCAGATAATATGGCAAGAGCTCGACCCACGGAGGTGAGGTAGACACCATAGATCGAGGATCTCAACCTCGCCTATGTTCAAGGCCGGGAGCTTGGGTCCTTAAAAGGACGCAGGTGATACGACCAGAGCTCAATCCACAAAGGGTGAGATAAACACTACAACTTAAGTATCTCGACCCTGCCTATGTCTGAGGTTGGGGCAGTTTAGACCCTGAAAAGAACACAAACGATACGACCAAAGCATGACCTACGGAGGGTGAGATAGATACCACATCTCGAGGATCTCGACCCTGCCTATGTCCAAGGAGGGGGAGTTCGGGTCCTAGAAAGGATGCAGGAGATACGACAAAGAGCTCGACACGCGAAGGGTGAGGTAGACACCGCAACCTAAGTATCTCAACCTCGCCTATGTTCTAGACTAGGGGAGTTTGGACCCTGAAAAGGATGTAGGCGATACGGCCAGATCTCAACCCGCGGAGGGTGAGGTAGAGACCGTAGCCCAAGGATCTCAACCCTGCCTATATTCGAGGCTGGGGGAGTTTGGATCGTAAAAAGGATGTAGGAGATACGGCCAGAGCAAGACCAGCGGAGGGTGAGATAAACACCGCAGCCCGAGTATCTCGACCCTGCATATGTCTGAGGCCGGGGGATTTGAGGTCCCAAATAGAACGTAGGCAATACGGCTAGAGCTCGACCCGCGGAGGGTGAGATAGGCACCGCATCCTAAGGATCTTGACCTAGCCTATATCCGATGTCGGAGGAGTGTGGGCCCTGGAAAGGACGCAGGTGATACGACAAGAGCTCAAACCGCGGAGGGTGAGGTAGTCACTACAGCCTGACGATCTTGACCTCGCCTATGTTAGAGGATGTGCTATATTTACCTCTGAAAAAGATGCAAGTGATACCTCCAGAGCTCGATCTGCAGAGGGTGAGATAGACACTGCAACCAAAGGATCTTGACCCTGGCTATGTTCGAGGCTAGGGAAGTTTGGGCCTTGGAAAGGACGAAGGCTCTACAGCCCGAGGATCTCGACCCCGACTATGTTCGAGGTCGGGGGAATTTGGCCCCTGAAAAGGATGCAGTAGATACGGACCAGAGCTTTACCCGTGGAAGGTGAGATAGATACTGCAGGTTGAAGATTTTGACCCCACTTATTCGAGGCTGGGGGAGTTTGGGCCCTGAAAAGGACGCAAGCGATACGATCAGAGCTCAACCTGTGGAGGGTGAGATAGACACTACAGGCTGAGGTTCTCGACCCCATCTTTGTCCGAGGCCGGGGGAGTTTAGGCTCTGAAATGGATGCAGGCGATAAGGCCAGAGCTTGACCCGTAGAGGGTGAGATAGACACTATAGCTCGAGGATCTCGACCCCGCCTATGTCCAAGGCAGGGGGAGTTTAGACCTTGAAAAAGATGCAGGTGATCAGCCAGAGCTCAACTCGCAAAGGGTGAGATGAACACCGTAGCCTAAGGATTTGCTCTCAACTTCTTATAACAGACTATCCTAGCTGTTGGTGCAGGAAGCACCAGATCGAACCTTGTTTTGATATTGGCAAAGGATTCAAAGTTAAGGGTTATTTGTTGTCTAACAATGCTGCTTGAGAGTGCAGGAAACCAAGTCCTAGCGAAGGGATGCTAGGCACCTGACGATGGGCTGTCAGGAACTCAAGACCTGGCGAAGGGCTGCTGGGCAAAAACCAAGTCCTAGCGAAGGGATGCTAGGCACCTGACGATGGGTTGTCAGGAACTCAAGACCTGGCGAAGGGCTGCTGGGCAAAAACCAAGTCCTGGCGAAGGGCTGCTGGGCGAAACTCAAGACCTGGCAAAGGGCTGCCGGGCGAAAGTCCAACTGGAGGATCCGGTTGGCACCAGGTAAATTCTCCCGAGAGGAGTAGGTGAGGACGCGTTCCCCTTGAGGGAACATTAGGCGTCGGTTCGACCTAGGGCTCCATTTTGGAGACCCAAAGTCAGAACCAAGACAGCCAAGGCTGTGTAAAATTGACTTATTAATTGCTGTTTTGGACTAACCCTGGATGCAGGACCGAAGGACTGTGTTTCTGCAGCTCAGAGAGCCTCAAAGGAGTGAGGCCGTAGCTGAGTAGGGCGCCCCGGATGTGTCGGGCGCCCCAGAGTCAACCCAAAGTCAGCAGAGAGGTAAACGCCCCGACAGCAGCGCAATTGGGGGCGCCCCGCGTGTGTCGGGCGCCCCGCATGTCGGGCGCCCCGCGTGTCTCGGGCGCCCACTGTGCCACGCCACTGAAGGCGGCTGCAGCTCACCCTCGCGAAGCCTCGGTGATAAAGTTTGACCGGTCAATCGGGCGCCCCGTGCGCGTCGGGCGCCCCAGTCAAATACAATCCCGAAGATAACGAGAT
Organism: Boesenbergia rotunda; assembly: GCA_024364735.1. Taxonomy (NCBI): domain Eukaryota; kingdom Viridiplantae; phylum Streptophyta; class Magnoliopsida; order Zingiberales; family Zingiberaceae; genus Boesenbergia; species Boesenbergia rotunda. The sequence goes on along the minus strand of JAGFNQ010001672.1, from coordinate 21,687 downwards.
CAGCTTTGACTAAGAGCATCGCCGGATCTGCAGCCACGTGGGGGGCGCCCCGAGCATGTCGGGCGCCCCCTGCCCTATATAAAGAGGGCCTCGACCCTCTTCAAAGAAAATCAATTGCTTCGACGCTTCTGCGCTCTTCTGCTTCCGCGACACGCTTCAGAGATCTTCCAACTCAAGCTGACGACGTCCTGCTGCTCCGAAACTTTGATCTACACCGGACGTCGGTAACAAAGAGCTCTGTATTTAAAGTTTACTATTCTGCCTTATTGTAAAATCTATTTGTAAACTTTGCGAACTTATAGAATTGCCCGCAGAAAACGGTCAACGACCGTGGGCCTTGGAGTAGGAGTCGACCTAGGCTCCGAACCAAGTAAGACGATCGTGTTAGCGTTGTTTTTCTCTATTTTATTCCGCTGTGCACTTGCTCTTTTAAATCCGAACGAATTGCGACATTCACCCCCCCCCCTCTCTCGCATTTCTCGATCCAACAAGTGGTATCAGAGCGAGGTTATTCAAAGTTGGTGCAACCACCACTTTGAAATTTTATTTTTTTTCGGATTTACGAATTTTTTTTTAATTTTATTTCTTTTCTTTTTGTTAATCAACGCAACTCAATCTCGTTCGCTTTTTTATTTTATATAAATAATATCTGTAGGTGGATTTAAAATATCCTTACGCCTTTTTCAATTTTGAATTTTCATCTTTTCACCATAAGTCTGAATTAATAAAACGAACAATTCTTAAAAATTTGTCATAAATTTTTTTATTATTTTAATATTATTTCTCGAAATTCGTGCCACTTTAATTCGAGTAATCTTTTAACTCTTATTTTTCACCATTAATCAGAATATTCATTTCTCAAAAATTTTGTCTCAAATTTTTTTATTATTTTATTATTATTCTGCCTCGAAATTCGTGCAATTTTTTTTGGGCAAATTTTTTTTCTCCCGCACTACTAATCCAAGACCAAGTCTTGGTATATTTTTGTTGTTTCCTGTGTGTGCAAGGATTATTTTAAATGGCCAACCAAGAATGGAACAGTGCCCGTCCACCACTCTTCTCCGGCGAGAACTTCAACTTTTGGAGAAGTCAAATGGAATCCCACCTGAAGGCCCACATGGACTTATGGCAGATCATCCAAACAGGGTTCTACCTCCCCACAGAAGATGAGTTATCAATCGAGTGGGACCAATTGGATGAACCAACCCTGAGGAAGATCGAGACGGATGCAAGGGCGACAGCAATCCTACAATGTGGCCTAACTAAGGAGCAACTCGAACTGATAGGTCCATTCGGATGTGCTAGAGAACTTTGGGAGAAATTGATCGATCTTCATCAAGAAATCTCAGATGAAGAAGAAGATCAGGTAAGTTATATTGCCCTTTCGGTCCAAGCACAGACAGCCGAGTCAGAGTCTGAACCTGAACCCAGAGTCGAAATCGAACCAGCAGAATCAGACGACGAACTGACTGACATGGTAACTAATTTTGAATCTTTTTCTAAATTAGAATTGAATAATCAAATAGATACTATAATGGTCGAGAAAGGTATAAGTTTTATTGCAGGGAAAACTCCAAGAGAACTGCAAAAGAGGCCTCAACTAGAACCTGAGTCCAACTCAGACTCAGAATCTGACGACAAAGAAAGGTATCCTCGGAAACTTGTCCGGTTAGCTCGCGACCACTACAAAATACTGAGGAAACAATCAAGCAAAGGGAAGATGGCTAAAATCATGGGGGAGACCTCCAAAAGGGAATCAAATGGTAAATTTACAGTATTTAATAATCCATTATTTACTATGAACAACATGATTAATTCATATGAAAATGTAATTCATAACATTGCTTATTGCGAAAATCTAGAATATTATTACCATTTTGAAGTGACTTAAATAATTTTTTTTGCATGTTTGATTGATTGATTGTTTATTTAATTTTTGCAATTTACCATGCTTAGACTTAGGTTTAGTTAGCTTAAGGACTTAATCAATTACTTGAAATTTGAAAACATAGTATTGGGAGGAGGTGAGATGATAGTACGTTGGGGAAACCAACTCTAATAAGATCAAGTCTACTTGGTCTCTTTAGACTGGTGAAACCAGCCGAAGCTACCGATCCAAGACCCAAGCTAGTTAGACCAGAAAATGACCTAATTTAATTTGAAAATGAAATTTCATTAAAAGGCTTTGTCAAGGAAAGGGTGGATGATCCCATAAGGCTACGGCCAAAGAAGGCCTAGTGCCTCGCCAAGACCTGGAAGTCAATTTCTGAAATTCAAATTCAAATTATCTTATGTCAAATTCGAATCTAACACAAATTTCAAATAATTATAGATTCAAACCTGTTTTCAAAAATTCTTTTTCAAAATCACTCTTTTTCAAATTCAAATCTGTCTTCGAAGTCAATTATACTTTTTCAAAAATAAACATTTTTTTTATTCTTTTTCAAAGTTAAACATTTTTCTTAAAAATTATTTTTACCTTCAAACCTGTCTCACAAGAACTTTTAAGGCTAACTGTTTGAAAACTCTAGATTGGGTGAGACAGGAAAATTAAGTTCAAATTAAAAATTCTTTTATGTTGTGTTTTCATTCAGAGAATAATTTCAACATAGTCAAACCATGATTAACATGGTTAAACCTTAGTCAACTGAGTCAAACATGGTCAAACCTAGTTAATGCTAAAGACCCTTCAAGCACTTAGATAAAGTTAAGACAAGTCGAATACAAGGGGAGTTCTTTTTAGATTTAGTCTCAAAACCTGATTTAGTATCATTTCAGAATAAGACCTTCAAAAATTACTCAAAATTCTTGGTATATTACTATCTCTTTGAAAAATTATTATCATTTCAAAATATTTCTTTTCAAAAACTGTGTTATTATTATTACTTCAAATTGAGGTGTCAAAAATTTATCTCCTTGAAAGTTTCATACTCAGAAGATTATTCAAAATTATTCGTTTGTTTTTAATAAACCCTAAAGACACAGAGGAAGGTCCACTTCATGATCTACTAGGACTCCTAGGATGTGTCAAATTTAGGGGGAGTTTGATTCAAAAGAAGAATTTCTGAAATTTTTTTTGATAATTATTTGTTTTGAAGTTATTAGATAATTCTTATAATTTAAATCAAACCCTAAAACTCAGAGGAAGATCGCTTGTAGTCAACAAGCTTCCTAAGACTGGGTCAAGTTTAGGGGGAGATGAAATTAAAAGAATTATTGAACATTTTCAAAAATTATATGTTTTCATGCACTGCAAGTTCAAAATTCTTTTGAAAACTTAAATAATTTTTCTGTCAAAATACTATTATTTTACAAAATTCTTGTGGCTTATGAAATTAATTTTATAATATTTACTTGGGTTGGAGAAAATTTTCCAGGACACTTAGGAAAATGTCCTTGTAGTCAACAAGGTTTCCTAGGATTGTGTCAGACTGGAAAAGAAACCTAGTCAAGTAAAATATTTTGTGTTCAAAATGCATAATCCTTTTCAAAAATTACTTATAATTTTCAAAGTCTAAGTCTTTTCAAAATTACTTATATCTTCAAACATACATAATATCTGTCAAAAAGTACTGCTATAATGTTTTCAAAAGTATAAATATTTTTCAAGGCAATATTGTTCTAAGTGCGTGAATTTTCTAAAAGATTGGCCTACAAATATAAAATATCTTTTCAATACTTTTCCAAATAAAGTTTTGTTGGTGCAATTTAAAACTGTTTGCTATACTTTCAAGAATTATCCTAAGTATTTTTATGCTTTCAAAACTCATAGGCTCTGATACACAAACGCTCTCCTTAAAACTTCTCTCAAAATATTTTTATATTAGACTTAAAAATGGTCTAAAACATAAGGAGAAGAGTTTTACATTACGGGGGAGAGAAAGGGAATGTTATTTTTAAGCTATTTCAAAATCTTAAGCATTTCTAAGTGGTTCAAAGTTATTTTTAGTGCATGTTTTCTTAAATAAAATTTTCCTTAGTAATCAAAATTTGTCTGAGAAAAAAGGGGTTTTTAACAAAGTTTAAGCTGGCTTTTCAAAAGTGTGTCTATGGATACAAATACTTTTGCTCTTTTTGAAAAATACTTTGTCAAAAACTTATTTTTGGTAGAACTCAAAACTCCCCATTAGAAACCTTGCTAACCCATGTATGCTTTTTGATATATGTCAAAGGGGGAGGAAAGGTCAAAGTTAAGTATTTTAAAGGTCAAAGTTAAGTATTTTAACTATTTTATAACACAAGTATTCAAGTATTCAGGGTTTTAGGGGGAGTAAGTATTCAGGGTTTTAGGGGGAGTATGAAAAATAAAGAATTTTTTTTCAACTCTACAGTTATGCTTCAGTTATGCTTCACTGTTTACCTTATACTCTTAACTGTTGTAATTTTTTTTTCCTTAACTTTGAATTGTGTTGCCATAATCAAAAAGGGGGAGATTGTTGGTGCAGGAAGCACCAGATCGAACCTTGTTTTGATATTGGCAAAGGATTCAAAGTTAAGGGTTATTTGTTGTCTAACAATGCTGCTTGAGAGTGCAGGAAACCAAGTCCTAGCGAAGGGATGCTAGGCACCTGACGATGGGCTGTCAGGAACTCAAGACCTGGCGAAGGGCTGCTGGGCAAAAACCAAGTCCTAGCGAAGGGATGCTAGGCACCTGACGATGGGCTGTCAGGAACTCAAGACCTGGCGAAGGGCTGCTGGGCAAAAACCAAGTCCTGGCGAAGGGCTGCTGGGCGAAACTCAAGACCTGGCAAAGGGCTGCCGGGCGAAAGTCCAACTGGAGGATCCGGTTGGCACCAGGTAAATTCTCCCGAGAGGAGTAGGTGAGGACGCGTTCCCCTTGAGGGAACATTAGGCGTCGGTTCGACCTAGGGCTCCATTTTGGAGACCCAAAGTCAGAACCAAGACAGCCAAGGCTGTGTAAAATTGACTTATTAATTGCTGTTTTGGACTAACCCTGGATGCAGGACCGAAGGACTGTGTTTCTGCAGCTCAGAGAGCCTCAAAGGAGTGAGGCCGTAGCTGAGTAGGGCGCCCCGGATGTGTCGGGCGCCCCAGAGTCAACCCAAAGTCAGCAGAGAGGTAAACGCCCCGACAGCAGCGCAATTGGGGGCGCCCCGCGTGTGTCGGGCGCCCCGCGTGTCTCGGGCGCCCACTGTGCCACGCCACTGAAGGCGGCTGCAGCTCACCCTCGCGAAGCCTCGGTGATAAAGTTTGACCGGTCAATCGGGCGCCCCGTGCGCGTCGGGCGCCCCAGTCAAATACAATCCCGAAGATAACGAGATCAGCTTTGACTAAGAGCATCGCCGGATCTGCAGCCACGTGGGGGGCGCCCCGAGCATGTCGGGCGCCCCCTGCCCTATATAAAGAGGGCCTCGACCCTCTTCAAAGAAAATCAATTGCTTCGACGCTTCTGCGCTCTTCTGCTTCCGCGACACGCTTCAGAGATCTTCCAACTCAAGCTGACGACGTCCTGCTGCTCCGAAACTTTGATCTACACCGGACGTCGGTAACAAAGAGCTCTGTATTTAAAGTTTACTATTCTGCCTTATTGTAAAATCTATTTGTAAACTTTGCGAACTTATAGAATTGCCCGCAGAAAACGGTCAACGACCGTGGGCCTTGGAGTAGGAGTCGACCTAGGCTCCGAACCAAGTAAGACGATCGTGTTAGCGTTGTTTTACTCTATTTTATTCCGCTGTGCACTTGCTCTTTTAAATCCGAACGAATTGCGACATTCACCCCCCCCTCTCTCGCATTTCTCGATCCAACACTAGCTTCATTTCATTAGGTAAGCAGTACAATACTTCAGATGAAAAAGAAATTCAAAAATGATAAGGGAGATTAGGAGTGTGACCGTGAGAAGGTCATGATGAGCTAGGAGCTATAGGCCTTCAGGTGATGCGTATTTCATGGTCGGTCTAGCCTATTTCCTTTATCATCCTCCAAGTAATAAGCGCCTAAGTGCAGCTTCTCCATGACCAGGAAAGGACCCTGCTAGTGATGTTCCAACTTGTTGACATCTTCGACTGGCTTGAGTTTTTTCCCGACCAAGTCTCTGATGGACCCAAAATAGATGTCACGAATGTTAGTCTCAAATTTAGAAATTTATAAAGCTGAAAACCCTTGCTAGCAAAATAGAAATGTAGAATAGGGGCCTCAGGTTGTATTTTTTTCCAAGGACTAGTTGTGAGTGTTTGAATCAAGCTTGAAAATTATTTATCATAAAATGACTTGGGTTTTCTAGATAACATGGGGGTTTGTTTTGCAAATAAGAATGGAAGTAAATTTGAAATGGAATTAACTCAACTAAGTAGAGTTAAACTAGGTATTGCAAGAATGAAACTTAACCACTAGGAAAATTTAACATAACAATTTAAAGTTGCAAAATTGAAATATAGAACTGAAATCAATTGCAGAGATTCACTAACATTGTATCTAAACTCGGAAATGGAAATTTAAGCAAGCTGAAAACTAAAACAGGGTAAATTGTGCAGGAAATTTCCTGATCGGTCGGCTGACCGATCAGATACAAGCCTGATCCGACTGACGACCGATCAGGTTTTGTCTGGATCAGTCAATGACCGATCGGTGTCTGAATCACGAACTGAAACACCACTGAAACGATGCCAAATTGATTACAGAAATGAAATATACAAACTACAAACACCAGTTCAAGTTCTTCACCGAGATTTCTCCTTGCCGTCACACAAAGATCAGAACTCAGCTTTAGAGATGGAATCACGTAGCTTGCGGTAGAATCTGAACTCCTTCCGATCCTCTCTTCTGCGATGGTTTGGATGGCGAGTGGCAGCTCAGGGAACCTTGAACCAGTTCCGAGAACCCCTCTGATTTGGCCTGATTGATAAAGAAATGGAATTGGATGAAGGTTGGTCGGATGGAGCTCGCTCACGGTGAAACCCTCGCCGGAGCTTTCAGATACGAAGGGATTGCGATCCTTCCATGGAAACCGAGCTTGATGAATCGAAAACTGGAAAACAACTTGATCTGGTGGTCACCTCCGATCGGAAATTGAAGAACACGAAGAACTGAATAGAAAACAGAAGACACGATCTGGCGACGACGAGCTCGGCGAGAGGGAATTCCTCATTTAAATTTCCTTTCGAATTTTGGACGGCTGTGATTGCTCCCATCTCATCCAACGGTCGGATCAAGTCAGATCAAACCCAAACTTCACAGATCTTGATCAAGGGCTCTGATCTACTGCTCCTTAGCTCGGATCACTCAGATCTGAAGCGAATGGCTCAGATCTTCTCTTCTATAGCTTGGACGGTCTAGATCCTCTATTGCTTGATCCAACGGCTGAATTTGTTGGGACCGGGTGCATGTTGACATGGATGCGAGTTCGTAATTTTAAAATTAATTACGTGCAGCGGAAGGTTTAGCATAAATAATTTCTCTAATTATTTAACCACACATCTAAGTATGCAATTTTATCTTGTGTAGACATGATCATATATTTGAAATTTTGCAGAAATGTAAACTAATTTACATATTACCTTCCGTAACTCGAAGGAAGGGACGAGATCCAACCGCAAGCGTCCCTTGGAAGCTCCGCCTCTATTCGCGTCCACGCCGAGTATCTTCGGGATGACTTTGCAAAGCAACGAGTTTCGTGTTCTCGAGAACTACTAGATTCTCCGAGAACGTGACATGAAAAACCAAGAGAGAAGTCGGAAGATTAACCACAAAAGGATGGTCGGTTGGTGCTCCTTCTTGGGGTTGGTTGGCACACGGCAAGAAGTGGAGAAGAGAAGGAGAGAAAGAGAGGGAGAGAGCCTATGCCTTTATCTCTATGATTATCACCCAAGCCTTGCCTTGGGTCCTTTATATAGTAGCCTCTCAACCATCAAGCCTCTCATATATGGAATAACTTATTCCATCATGCCAAGTTTGATTTTATATCAAAGTTAAAATCATATTTTAATTCATGATAAAAATCAATCAAGTCTCTTCTCTCTTATGGAATAAATTTCCTTATCATGGTAAATCAATCCATGATTAATTTTATAAAATAAACCAATTCATGGTTCATTTTAATTTCTATGAAAAATAAACCAAACCTTGGTTTATTATATATAAAAATTTATATCATCCATAATTTTATAAAACAAACCACACTTGGTTTATTTTATAAATTGAACCAAAAACTTGGTTCTCTCCCTTTGTTGTGGTCTGCCAAGCAAAGAGGATGGATGCCCTCTTTGGCCGGCCCATCCAAGCCAAGCCCCAATGAATTAAACTTATTTAATTCATCTATTAAGTCTTCAAAAGACTTAGCCATTTTACGCTTCCGATGCGTCTCTGAAAAATTCAGATTTGACTTATCGTTTGGCTCAACCAAACATAATCTCTCTTGATTGGAAAATTCAATTTTCAACTCGTTTTAAATCCCTCGGATTACTCGTAGTGTGTGTGACAAAATAGGCTTTCGATTTATGATGGTCGTCTATAATTAATCAATTAATTATAGAACGATAATGAGTGGCACCTAGTAGTACATCATGATCCCCAATTAATCGAAAGATCAACAGTTAACCTCAGAAATAAGTCTGAAACCCTTCAGCAGCTATAATGAATCGTGCCCCATTCCTTTCACCATCTTATACCCACTTGGTTCAGGACATGGTCTATGTGTGTCAGTCCCCACTATGTAACGACCCAGAAAATTCTCTTAATATTTACTTAAAATATTAAGCATGTCTAGATAATTTTCTGAGGAACCTAGAAATTTTAAGGCGAACCTTGGCCTAGAAAATCCATGTTTTCTCATTTAAATTGGGAAAAAGGGCACTAATGGGCCTTATATGGGCTTTTTAGTACCATGATTATAGGTGGATTGTAGGTAATAATTAGTATAAATAGGTAATAATTAGTATAAATATAGATAGGATTAATATTAAGCATGTCTAGATAATTTTCTGAGGAACCTAGAAATATTAAGGCGAACCTTGGCCTAGAAAATCCATGTTTTCTCATTTAAATTGGGAAAAAGGGCACTAATGGGCCTTATATGGGCTTTTTAGTACCATGATTATAGGTGGATTGTAGGTAATAATTAGTATAAATAGGTAATAATTAGTATAAATATAGATAGGATTTAATTAGGCATATTAGCATGATTATGGGTAAGTCTTAGCCTAATTTTTCCTATTTTAATGAAGAAATTAGGTACTAATGAGCTTTAAATGGGTTCTAAAAATGGGTATTAATTAGGTAAAATTAATATAAATACAAAAGAATTTTATTTAGGAATATTAGCATAATTATGGGTGATTTTAGGGGGATTTTCGGAATTTAGGAAAAATAAAAATAATAAAATAAATGAAATAAAAATAAAATAAAAATAAAGGTGTATGAGCCAAGGATTGAACCTTGGACCTCTTGTACAACCATGTAAGCACTAACCAACTCACCTAGCAAGGTATTGTGAGGAGGGAATGAAGTGGATATGGGTTAAGGCATAGAAGAAGATGAAGGGTCATGGAGAGACTCTTCATTTGCCTCCTTAATGGATGATAAATAAGGGGTTTGGGAGTTACCTCTTCTTCCCATTTCCTTGCATTTTCGAAACTCTTCCTCCCCTCATCCTAGCCGAATACCCAAGGAAGGGTTTCCCCTTGGAAAAAGCTCCACAATAGGTCTTATCTCCAAGATCTAAGGGTTTTTCCAAGGATACAAGGACAAGGAGGCAAGGATCCATAGATTTTGCAATCTTCTTCCCTTTCAAGGTTCGAAAAATCAAGAAACCCAAGGTAAGACTCCCTCACCTATGGTATAATAGTTCCTTATGATTTCCACAATTTTTAGCATGATATATTGGGAGTTTTTGGATTTGATGTTGAAAAGAAGAAAAAAACCAAGAACCCAAGGTCAAGGGTTTCGGCCACAATGTTTTAGGGGTCCATAATTATGCCAAAAATCTTTATAATGCTGTTTAATATTCCCTTATGATGTTTAGAGGTTAAATGGAATTTTTGGGAATTTTTGGGGTACCCTAAGTACCCTTATGTTGAAAGAGACAAAACCAAGTACCCTAGAGACCATATGGGTTTCGGCCACTAGGTTTTAGGGTTCTTAATGGTGCTAAAAATCTTGATAATGATGTTTAATGAACTCTTATGATGTCTAGGGATTAAATACAATTTTTGAGAATTTTTGGAGTACCCTAGGACACCCTAGGGTTTCGGCCAACATGAAAGAAACAACATCAATACCCTAGAGACTCTATGGGTTTCGGCCACAAGGTTTTAGGGTCCATAATGATGCTAAAAATCTTTATAATGATACTTAATGTTCCCTGATGATGTTTAGAGATTAAGTATAATTTTTGGGAATTTTTGGAGTACCCTAGGATACCCTAGGGTTTCGGCCAACAACAAGAACCCTTGTGTAGGGTTGGGTTTAAAACCTCAAGTGTATGTTTCATGGTTTATCATCATATTAAGGAGATGGAGGGTGTTTATGTGAATTTTCCACATGGTCTAGAGACCCCATGGGTTTCGGCCAAGTACCCTAAAGGGGGGAAAAGTTAGGACTTATTCCAAGTAAGGGTCCCAATGGCCCTATGGTAAGGTATGATTGGTGTTTAAGCAATTGTTTTGGGGCTTAATGGAATTTTTCCGATACCCCCATGGCCTTGAAGTTTCGGCCAAGAGGTCGGCCAAGAGGAGGATTAGGGCTAAAGGATTAGGGTTGGCCTTAAGTATGGGACCAAAGGGTCCTTAAGTAAAATGGAAGAGTTTCATGTTAACCAAACCATTAGTTATATGTCAAGATTTATATGATTAGGTCATGAATGTTTAAGACATGTGCCATGATTTATGGATGATATGTATGAATGTCATGTCTTATGAATGATATGCATGAATGCCATGTCTTATGAATGATATGTATGAATGCCATGTCTTATGAATGATATGCATGAATGTCATGTCTTATGAATGATATGTATGTATGCCATGCTTATGAATAATGTGTACCTATGCCATGTTATGAATGAAAGATGATGCTTATGTCTTTAAGGCATAAATATGCTAAATGGCACGGTCGATGGTTGACGGTACGACGGTCGTGAGGACCGGTAAATGGGCCGGTAGATGGGTCGAGCCGTAACAAGTTATGTTATGTTAAAGATGCCATGAATGTCTTATGAATGATGAAGCATGTAAAGTATTTTACTTTATGGATGCGCTTGTACCGGACCGAAGTATGGGTCCAAGGGATGGGCACCTTGAGAACGCCCCGGTTCTGGACTACCGACTATGCTGTCCACGGTTCTGGCACTACCGTAGCTGTGCAACAGGGATGGGCACCTTAAGAACACCTCGGTTCGGGGACTACCGACTATGCTGTCCTTACCCTAGTAGGTCGAGGCTAGCTACCTCGTATTTACTTAGGGATGCGCACTTATGATGTATGTATGTGGTATAAGCCAGGGCCCAATGATATGATGAATATGTTTAAGCATTAAAAGTATGTTTTAAAAGGTTAAGCATCCTTATATATATGCAATTGCCTCATGCATCCATCCATGTTATGCATTATAATTATGATAAGAATATTATGCAAAGTAAGTTTATGCAAAGTAAGTTCAAGCAAGATCAGTTTCTGCAAATGATTTTGTTTATGCTCATGTTACTATATGATGCCATGATTTGATTGTGTTTATGCTAATTTAGAATGCCATGATTTATCTATGTTCATGTTAGCTTAGGATGCCATGATTTATTTATGTTCATGCTAGTTTAAAATGCCATGATTTTATTTATGTTCATGTTAGTTTAGGATGCCATGATTTAATTATGTTTATGCCAAGTTAGAATGCCATGATTTGATTTATGTTCATGCTAGGTTAGGATGCCATGATTTAATTATGTTTATGCTAAGATAGAATGCCATGATTGGATTTATGTTCATGCTAGTTTAGAATGCCATGATTTAATTATGTTTATGCTAAGTTAGAATGCCATGATTTTAATGATGTCCATACCAATTTATGATGCCATGTTTTAACTATGTTATACTGAGATAGGACGCCAAGATTTTATTTAGGTTCGTGCTAAGAATGTTTATGAAGTTATGTTTGTTATGTCTATGTCTATGTCTATGCCAAGCACTATGCCATGCTATGAATATTACGATGTTTATGTCTACGCCAAGTATTGTGCCATGCCATGAAGGTTTATGGTTATGTTTATGCTATGCTATGAAGATGATTATGTTATGTTTATGCCATGACGAATGTATGCTAAGTGATGAAAAGGCTTATGTTCTATATAAAGCACTAAGTATGTAAAGCATTAAGTATGTAATGGCTTATGTGCTCATGAATGAATGATGAATGGTTTTAGTAAGTAGGAAAGAGTCTTACTAAGCCTGTGTGCTTATAGTCTTATTTCCTTATACCGCAGATCACGCAAGGGGACAGTAAGGAAGCAGCAGGAGGGCATCAAAGAATGTGTGTGATAGTGACTTGGCCAAGGAGCAATATGGTTGCTCGTCTCATGATAGAACATTATCTTTACTGTTATGTGTTTAAGTATGACTCTATGACATGATACTAAGTATGACATGATGCTACGAATGACATGATGCTAAGTATGATATGATGCTAAGTATAAAGTTACTACACTAAGTTCCCATGTTATGGTGCTAGAAATGGTAGTAAGTGCATGTAGGAGTAAGTTAAAGGTTTCCGCTGCATTATGATGTCTACATGCCCTAAGTATGTTAACGTAATGCCGCATTAGGAAAAAAAAAGCGGGTGTTACACACTAGGCTGACTACGTCACACCTAGCCTAAGTAACGTTTTCTCGTCCTACGGATTCTAATTACTCTCATGTATTTAAGAGATTCATACTCTGAACATGTCATGCTCTGGCCAGAGGCTTCGAGTAACAATCCGATGATAGGCCTCGGGTATACATCTCCTCGCAAGGAGTGGTGAATCCTTTGTAGGCTGTTCAAACATCTTTGGGCACTTCGACTTATACCCAATCATCCTGGGTCCACACCTCCTTGGAGATGTTTGCTTAAGATGTCAAAGTATAAGTCTCCATGACCAAGATAACTTGAACACCGCAAGTCAAAGGAACATCGCACTTAAGCTACAGTAAGAACTTCACTGACATATCTATATGTAGACTACCATATGAAGTTTTACAGCCAGTCACTCCAATAAACTAGTTCCCTTAACTAGCATTCATGTTTATCTCCGGACATCTCAATGTCACCAGCTAGTGAGAATCAGCTGATTAGAGAATAACCCATGCTAGTCTCAACAGAATTGATAGTGTCTGCATTTATCAATTCATCGACTAGGGACAATTTCAATACTTCACAATTGCACATGTAGAGATAATCACTAGTTGTGAATTCATCACAAATTCTCTCATGCTGTGAATTGTATTGTGGACATTCAGTAAATGAGTTTAAGATCTCTTATATCACTAACAGAATTGTATTACAATCATGCTGTGAAATGTATTTCAATCATAAGGTGATTGCCTTAGGACACTTCTCTCATATCACTAACAGAATTAACTCTGATCCAGCCCAAACTTTTAGATCTTGATCCATGAACTTGATTAAGTCTATCTTGAGCTTGGATCGACCAGAAGTTGGAGGATGGTTCAGATCTAACCATTCTCTTGAATGGACGACCCAAGTTAATCTGATGCTTAATCCCTTTGATCCGGATCCAATTCTGACTCATGTTTGACCCAATCTGATCTAGGTCCATGATCATTTAAAACCTACAAAATGATATTCAATTTTAGTGCCAAAACATCTTAAATATAGAAAGAATTGAATTTTAAGCTAAAATGGAGACAATCCATGAAACCTAATATAATGCAAACTTAAGCATATGAATAGTAGATCAAAACATGGATTTGAGGGCCTAATTTAATCAACAAAATGAAAGTTATCAACTCCCCCACACTTATTCTTGGGCGTCTCGCACAAGCTACCAAGAAACTAAAATGTATTCCCCCTAGATTATTCTCAATCATAGTAAGAAGCAATTGAAAAGAAATTACCTAGGGTTGTCAATTCTCAAAAAATCTGAACTCAATAGACTAGAATCTTGTCCTTAAATCAACAACTTAGCATACTTCCTCTTTCATGACTCATTTAGATGAACTCAACACACACAACCTTCCAAAGGGATTTTTAATGGCTCTCTTCCTGAGTTCTACATTTCAATGGAAATAGAGCTCACTCAAACACAACATGTTTCTTGAACTACCAAAAGCTTGCTTATTATCTACTCTCCACCTCCATTCTTGATTTGGATCCACATCTACAAGGTTTATTAGAACACATAAAAGAAACATGAAATGAATAGAATGAAAGAGAAGTTCCATGAATTTTGATACCAAAGACTAAAGATAAAGAAAATAGAGCAATATGATATGATAAGGAAAGAACTATGGTAAAGAAATATAGCATGAAGAAGAAATATGTAAAGTAAGGAAAAATAGAAGACTTGGATACTCAAAATTATTTTTAATGCACCTTGCCCTCTCATGGTAGTCTACTGAATTCTGAGCCAAGGGAAGTGAGAATGAGTTGATTTGGAGGAGGTTCAATACTGAAGGCAGTGTTCTGTACTGTGCCAGCGTCATTGATCGGTCCAAAGATCGATCAGACATTGCCTGATCGGTCTGGTGATCGGACTGGCGATTGATCAAGGCTTGATCAGTAGCCAAATTCCAGAATTCTGATACTGACTTTTGCCTGAATTTTTCCTTTTTTCCAATCATCACTAAATCTTAACACATCTAGCTTCTTATTCTTGACTTCGAATTCAAAAATCTATCCATCTTTTGAACCTTCATGATTTCCTTTGTCTTTTCTTTACTTTACTTTTCTTTTCTTTTCTTTTTTTTTCTGTTTTCTGTGATTTTTTTCAGTTACTTCTTGTTTTGTTTTTTTTGCAGCGTCAGTTTAGATCCAACAACCAAATTTTACTACCAATTCTCTACTTTAGTTATAGTAACCATTTAAACTTTTGAAGACAATTCCACTTGCCAATTCCATGACTAAATGGAAGCTTTTGGTAGACTTAAAAAGTTTCACTAGTTACTAACCTTTGTAAACCCCCATTCCTTTCCAAACTATCCTCATGGAATTAGAGCACCATACAACATTCATAAATCAGATTGCTCCAAAAGTGATCTTAACTTTTCAATACTCACAACTCATCTTTGGTACATCACCCATCAAATTGGCACACTTCTCCATTTTCTTTTCTTCTCTTCTTTTTTTTTTCTTTCTGTTTTTGCATTGCATTCCTCATATTCTTCCATTCCTTGAGTCCCTTCAAACATTCGAAATCCACAAAAAAACAATCCATCTTAAAACCCATAAAATAGATAATAAACTTCAAAATACACCACTTCTCACCAAAATTCCTTTCAAAGCTTTCGCCACCTCCCCCACACTTAAACATTTGTCCGTCTCGGGCAAAGTAACATCAGAAAAAATCCCAAGTAACTAAGTCTATAGAGAAATATGGTTATGAGCAGAAAAATACGGAAAGGGAAAATACTAAGGCATGAATCAACAAGATATGTTGCAACAATTATATGAAAAAGGGAAGGCAAAGTGATTAACCTTTATAAATGTGGTCCAATCATAGAAATATGATTTTGAAAGAATCTAAGCAAGTTCTAGAGTACAATCACATGTGTGAATCTCAACAATAAAGCTAAGTCCTCACTAGGTAAAAAGAATTCATCTCAACTCATCAATCTAGAGTCCATAACCAAGTAGTACTCAAGCAACCAAGAATTTTCATCCATTGACTCAAATCCTAAGTTTTGACAACCAAATTTAATTTGCTTTCAAAAGACTCTAAAATGATATAGAGGAAACCTAGAAGGATACATTTATTCCTACTCATGCAAAAATAAGGTGCCAAAAGGGTAAAATGGTGTCTACAATCACTCTTTATTCATCCTACATTACCTATACATTTATTATCAAAAACTCATTGGAAAAGGAAATTTAACTACTTAATAACAATAAAAGGGTATTTACAATGAAATAAAACGCAAGGAAAAGAAAACTCCCCTTTAGGTTGGGTAAATAGCATCTTTGATGTCCACTCCATCCACCTCTAGCTCCTTTAGTTCTTCAAAGTATCTCTTAAGTCGGTGACCATTTACTTTCCACATAAATCTGTTAGCCTCATTTTTAATTTCAACAACACCATAGGAAAAAATATTAGTTACAATAAATGGACCTTCCCACCTTGACCTCAACTTACCCTTAATCAACTTGAGCCTTGACTTATACAATAAGACCTTGTCACCAATTTGAAATTCTTTCCTCACTATGTGTTTGTCATGGAAGTTCTTGGTCTTTTCCTTGTAGATCCTTGAGTTCTCAAATGCCTCTAGTCTAATCTCTTCAAGCTCTTGAAGTTGAAGTTTCCTCTCCTCTCCACCTTGGTAGCATCAAAGTTGCAAGCCTTCACCGCCCAATATGCTTTGTGCTCTATCTCCACGGGTAGATGATAAGATTTTCCATACACTAACCGGTAGGGAGACATGCCAATTGGTGTCTTGAATGCCGTTCTATGGGCCCAAAGTGCATCATCTAGTCTCTTGCTCCAATCTTTTCTATAGGGTCCAACGGTCTTTTCTAAAATTGCTTTGATTTCACTATTTGAGATTTCGGCTTGGCCATTTGTTTGGGGATGATAGGAAGTAGAAACCTTGTGTACAACCCCATACTTGCTAAGTAGGGCCTTCATGTGTTTGTTGCAAAAGTGAGATCCTTGGTCACTTATGATAGCTCTATGAATTCCAAACCTGCAAAATATGTGTGACCTGACAAAACTAATAACAACACAAGAGTCATCAGTCATGGAGGGAATGACCTCCACCCATTTAGAAACATAATCTACAACAAGTAAAATGTATAAATAACCACAAGATGCAGGAAAAGGTCCCATAAAGTCTATACTCCAAACATCAAAAATCTCACAATATAGCATAGTCTGTGGGGGATCTCATTTCTCGCTCCTATGTTCCCAGTTCGCTGACATCTATCATAATTTTTATAAAATAGGTATGCATCATGAAATAGGGTGGGCCAATACAAACCACACTCTAAAACTTTCCTAGCTGTTCTTTATGGTCCAAAGTGTCCCCCACATGCTGATGAATGACAAAAAGTAAGTACTGAACAAATCTCATGGTCAAGTATGCATCTCCTAATTATTTGATCATTTCAAAATTTACATAAATACGGGTCATCCCACACATAGAACATAGCATCACTTTTAAGTTTATCTTTTTGAGCTTTAGAAAAGTGTGTAGGAAAAACATGATCCACTAAGAAATTAACAAGATCTGCATACCAAGGTGACTCACCATGTACTACAAGAAGGTGCTCATCTCTAAAATCGTCATCAATGGTGGTAGGAGATCCATCTCCTTCAATTCTGCTCAGGTGATCTGCAACCAAATTTTCTTTGCCACTCCTATCTCTGATTTCTAAGTCAAACTCCTGGAGTAGAAGCATCCATCTAATTAGCTTAGGCTTAGCATCTGGCTTCTTCAAAAGGTACTTTAAAGTTGCATGATCAGAAAAAATAATGACATGTGAGCACAACAGATAAGATCTAAAATGGTCTAAAGCAAAAACAATGGCAAGAAGCTCCTTTTCAGTAGTGGTGTAATTTGCTTGGGTGGCATCTAGGGTCTTGGAGGCATAGCATATGACGTGAGGTGCTTCATCCACCCTCTGTGCTAGAACAGCTGCTACAGCAAAATTAGATGCATCACACATTAGTTCAACTGGTAAATTCTAGTCAGGTGATCTAATAATAGGAGAAGAGGTAAGATCCTCCCTTAGCCTGTGAAAAGCTTCTTTGCACTTATCATCAAAACAAAAATCATCATCTTTCTGCAAAAGTCTTGTCAAGGGCCGAGCAATATCGCTGAAGTCTCTAATAAATCTGCGGTGGAAACCTGGGTGTCCAAGAAAAGCACAAACATCCCGTACGCATACGGGGTAAGAATAAGCAGATATAACACTAATTTTTGCAGGATCTACCTCAATACCTCTCCTAGAGACTATGTGACCTAATACAATACCATGCTCTACCATAAAGTGGCATTTTTCAAAATTAAGTACAAGGTTAGTCTCAATGCATCGGTGTAAAATGCTAGACAAGTTATCTAAACATGAATCAAATGACGTGCCAAAAACTAAAAAATCATCCATAAAAATCTCCATACAGTGCTTTAATAACTCACCATGTAACGACCTGGAAAATTCTCTTAATATTTTCTTAAAATATTGAGCATGTCTAGATAATTCTCCGAGGGGTCTCGAAATAATTATGTAAAATTGGGCCTAGAAATCCATGTTTTCTCATTTGAATTGAGAAAAACTAGGTACTAATGAGCTTTAAATGGGCTCCAAAAATGGGTATTAATTAGGTAATTAATATAAATATAAAAGAATTTTATTTAGGAATATTAGCATAATTATGGGTGATTTTAGGGGGATTTTCGGAGTTTAAGAAATAGAAATAATAAAATAAATGAAATAAAAATAAAATAAAAATAAAGGTGCATAAGCCAAGGATTGAATCTTGGACCTCTTGTACAACCATGTAAGCCTTAACCAACTCACCTAGCAAGGGATTTCTATGAGGAAATGAAGTGGATATAGGTTGAGATTAAGAAGAAGATGAAGGGTCATGGAGAGACTCTTCATTTACCTCTTTAATCGATGATAAATAGGGGGTTTGGGAGTTTCTTTCTCTCTTCTTTCAATTGCATTTCCTCCTCTCTTTCTCCCTCATTCTAGCCGACCACCCTTAGAAGGTTTTCCCCTTGGGAAAACTTCCACCAAGGTTTCATCTCCTAGATCTAAGGTCTTCACAAGAATACAAGGACAAGGGGGCTCTAGTATCCAAAGATCTTGCAATCTTCTTCTCTTCCTAGGTTCAAAAAATCAAGAAACCCAAGGTAAGACTCCCTCACCTGTGGTATAATAGTTCCTTATGATTTTTATGATTTTTAGTAGTATATATGGATTGGTTTTTGGATTTGATGTTGCAAGGAAAGAAAACCAAGAACCCTATGCTTAGGGGTTTCGGCCACCATGAGTTTAGGGTCCTTATTGATGTTAAAAATATGTATAATGTTATTTAAGGTTTCCTTATGATGTGTAGAGGTTAAGTATAATTTTTGGGAATTTTTGGACTACCCTAGGATACCCTAGGGTTTCGGCCAACATGAATGAACCTAAGCAAGCACCCTAGGACACCCTAGGGTTTCGGCCACCATGTTTAAGAGTCTAAAATGATGGTAAAAATCCCAATCATGATGTTTAATGTTTTCTCATGATGTCTAGATGTTAAATGCAATTTTTGAGAATTTTTGGGGTACCCTAGAGGCCCTATAGGTTTCGGCCAACCCCAAGGACCCAAGGGTTAGGGTTGAGTCTTTAACTTCAAGCCTATGTTTTATGTGTTGCCATGATATAAGGGTGATGGAAGGTGATTATGTGAATTTTCACAAGGCCTAGTGACTCTACAAGTTTCGGCCAAGAAGGGTTAATAGGGTAAAAGTTAAGATTTATTTCAAGTAAGGGCCCCAATGGCCCTATGGTAAGATGTGATTAGTGTTTATGAGTTATTGGGGATTTTAATGGAATTTTTCCATACTCCCCATGGCCTTATAAGTTTTTGCCAGCCCTAGGAAAGTGGCCTAAAGGTTAGGGTTAACCCTAATCATGAGCCCAATGACTTCCTATGGTCTCATAAATGATGTATAGTGGTTCCTTTACCTTATGCTATGTTACATGTTTATGGAATTGATGGAACTCCACCTTGGAAGTTTTGGACAAGCTTAATATCTAGGGTTTGGGGTGGAGTTAGGGTTCAAAGAATGATGATACATGTTTACCATAAAGTATTTTTACGTATAGGATCAAGCATGTGGTAGAAATCATGTTAACCATAACCCTAATGTTTAAGCATCATGTTTTATGCTTTCATGTTTATGTTTATGATTGGATGCCATGTTTAATAGGGTTACCATGAATGTTTATGTTTTAGGCCATATATTTGAATGGTAGGTAAAATGTTATGGTTATCCTACCTATACATGCTTATGTGATGTAGAGAACCATGTTGAGTTATATGCTCATGTGATGTTAAGAACCATGCTAAGTTATTGTATATGCTCATGATATGAATGATGCCATGATAAGTATGATAAGTTATGTTTATGATAGGAACGATGCCATGATAAATATGATAGGGTTATGTTCACGATAGGAATGAGGCTATGATAGGTATGTTATGATAGGTTTATGATAAGAACGATGCCATGATAAGTATGTAATGTTTATGTTCATGATAAGAATGATGCATGCCATGTTGTATGAATAAAGATGTATGTCATGCTTATGAAAGAAGATGCATACCATGTTTATGAATGAAGATAATGCTCATGCCTTCCAGGCATCATGATGTTATGCAATAAGAATGAACAATGAAAGGACAAGCATGTGTTAAGTTATGCTTTATGTAACATGGTTATGCTATGAATGTCTTATGAATGATGAAGCATGAAAAGTATTTTACTTTATGTATGGGCTTGTACCGGACCGAAGTATGGGTCCAAGGGATGGGCACCTTAAGAACGCCCCGGTTTTGGACTACCGGAGCTGTCCACGGTTCTGGCCCTACCAGAGCTGGGTAACAGGGATGGGCACCTTAAGAACGCCTCGGTTTGGGGACTACCGACTATGCTGTCCTTACCCTAGTAGGTTGGGGCTCGCGACCTCAGACTTGCTAGGGATGCGCGCTATGATGTATGTATGTGGTACAAGCTGGGGACCCCAAATGATGTTATGATGATTATGTTTAAGCAAATTAAAAGTATGTTTTAAAAGTTAAGCATCCCTTATGTATATGCATTCCACTCATGCATCCATTCATGTTATGCATTATGCTATGTTGATAGGATTTTATGCTTACGTTTCATGTTATGAAGTATGCATGAGAATGAATGATCTATGCCATGATAATATTAAGAAGATGTTCATATGTTATGATAGGAAGAATGTTCACTATGTTTATGATTTATGCCATGAATTATGCCATGCTTAGAATGTTCACTATGTTTATGATTTATGCCAGAAATTATGCCATGCTTAGAAGGTTCACTATGTTTATGATTTATGCCATGAATTATGCCATGCTTAGAATGTTCACTATGTTCATGAATTATGCCATGTTTAGAATGTTTACCATGTTTATGTTCATGTCATGCTATGTATACGATAAGTGATGTAAGATGTTATGTTCTAAGTAGAGCACCAAGTATGTTAATGTTTTATGTGCTCGTTATGAGATGATGAATGATGAATGGTTTTATGAGTAGGAAAGAGTCTTACTAAGCATGTGTGCTTATAGTCTTATTTCCTTATACCGTAGATCATTCAAGGGGACAATGAAAGGAGCAGCAGGAGGGGCAAGAACGCATGTGTGTAGTAGTGACTTGGCCCAGGAAACTCTATGTTTACTGTTTATGCTAGAACTTCACCTTGGTTACTTATATGTCTGAATAATGACCTATGGAACCTTATGATATGATGTTACGCATGACATGATATGATATGATGCTTAA
>JAGFNQ010001671.1:779791-864298 GCA_024364735.1 Boesenbergia rotunda | reverse complement strand
AAAATAATAATATAATTGTTATTTGGACTAACCCTGGATGCAGGATCGAAGGACTAAGTATCTGCAGCTCAGAGAGCCTCAAAGGAGTGAGGCAGAAGCTGAGCAGGGCGCCCCGGATGATCCGGGCGCCCCCAAGGTCAACCCAAGTCTATAAGAACCACAATGCGCCTCGACAGCTAGATTCGGGGCGCCCCGGATGCTCCGGGCGCCCCGCTTGTCGCGGGCGCCCCACGTGTCGCGGGCGCCCCCACTGCCAGCTGCCGAAGCGCATCCCTGCGAAGCCGAGGAGATGAGGCTTTGACCGGTCAATCCGGGCGCCCCGAGCCCTCCGGGCGCCCCAGTCAAACCGGATCCCGAGGATAAGGGGATCAAACAGCGACCGAGCTACAACCGGATCAAACGCCACGTAGGGGGCGCCCCCGACATCCCGGGCGCCCCCAGGCCCTATATAAAGGGCCCTCAACCCCAGGCTTCCAACAACATTTTTCTTCCAACGCCTCAAGTTCTTCTACGCTCGCGCCTTGCTCCGGAAATGCCTCACCTAGAGCCGACGACGTCCTGCTGCCCCGAAAGAGTCGACCTACTCCGGACGTCGGTAAAAAGAAAAGCGTATTTTTTTAATACTTTATTGCATCTAATTACTTGAAAGTGTGGGTTGTCGCACTTTCAATTCTTTTGTACTCGCCTACTCTATCGGGGTTGACCGGTAGAGAGTTTTAGTGGATTGCCCAACGGAAAGGTCCGAGGGACCTGGGCCTTCGAGTAGGAGTCGCTGAAGGCTCCGAACGAAGTAAAACTACCTGTGTCGTTTGTATTGGTTCTTCGTTCGTGTTTTATCTTTTCCGTTGTGCACGCTTTTTAAAGTGCTCTAATTTTTTTTAAAGTCACATGATTCACCCCCCCCCTCTCACGTGCATCGATCCTACATTGTCTCCTTAGGGTATCCAATAAATAGATATTTATCAGACTTAGCATCCAATTTGTCTGATACAGTCCGCTTCACATAAGCAGGACAACCCCATATCTTAAGGTGAGTTAAGTGAGGTTTCTTACTATTCCACGTCTCATATGGAGTAGTAGAGACTACCTTGGTCGGGACTCTGTTTAGCAAGTAAACAGCTGTCTTGAGCGCATAGCCCCAAAAGGATTTTGGAAGAGTTGCATGATTCATCATGGATCTAACCATGTCCATCAAGGTTCGGTTACGCCTCTCAGATACACCATTATGCTGTGGTGTATATGGCGGAGTCCATTGAGACAATATCCCATTGTCCTTAAGATAATCTTGAAACTCTTGACTTAAGTATTCACCACCCCGATCGAATCGAAGTATCTTAATACTTTTGCCAAGCTGTTTCTCTACTTCATTTCTGAACTCTTTGAATTTCTCAAAAGCTTCAGATTTGTGTTTCATCAAGAACACATACCCGAATCGTGAGTGATCATCGATAAAGGTAATGAAGTAGCTATAGCCTCCTTGTGCAAGAGTTGACATTGGTCCACATACATCAGTATGTATTAGACCAAGCAATTCTCCCACTGGATTATCTTTTCCAGAAAAGGGTAATTTGGCCATCTTGCCTTTTAAGCATGATTCGCATGTATCAAATGAATCGGGTTCAAATGATTCCAGAATTCCACATCAGTGTAATTTGGTCATGCGTTTCTTACTTACATGGCCAAGACGACAATGCCACGTATAGGAGTCTATTCAATTATCTATTCGAGCACGTTTGTTGCTAACTTCGATATTGAAAACGTCACCGGATAAATCTAACGTGTAGATACCATTGCACAAAGTTCCAGTCCGATAAAGAACGTCATTTAAAGTTATGTAACAACAATTGTTACTAAAAGTTAAATGATGGCCCTTTTCATTTAAACATGAAATAGATACAATGTTCTTTATTAACGAAGGAACAAAATAATAATTATCCAATTCTAAGACAAGTCCAGTAGGGAGCTTTAGCAAATATGTTCCGATGAAAATAGCAGCAATCTTTGCTCCATTTCCAACTCGCAAATTCGCTACTCCCTTGACGAGTCTTCTTCTATTCCTTAGCCCCTGTATGTCATTACATATATGTGAGCTACACCCAGTATCAAGTACCCAGGTGTACGAGGAAATTGAGTGACATTCAATAACGAAGATGCCTGAAGAGGATGGGGCATCGGATGCCTTCTTCTTCAAGGACTCAAGATAAACCTTGCAGTTTCTTCGCTAGTGGTCCTCCTTGCCACAATGATGGCAAGTGCCATTTGGTGCCTTTTCAGTCTTTTTAGCCTTTTTTTCCCTTCCCTTATTTTGTTCTTTGGGCTTCCTCTTAGAACCTTTCTTTGAGGAACCAATTAACAGTATCGTCTTCTGATCCTGCTTTACAGAAGGCTCTACAGTCTTCAGCAGGTTGAGCAACTCAGGAAACTGGTCTGGAGTTGTATCTTCAGGAGGACGGTTGGGAAGTTGTTCTTCAAGGACATAAGCAAGCTTTTCTGCCTTGAGGACTATCCTTAGGTTTCTAAGCCAGTCCATGAAGATTGGCCCAGTTAGCTTATTGGTGTCCAAAATGGAATGCAAATTCAGAGAAGACATGATCAAGTGATTATCCTAGAAATACAAATTGAGTTTATGTGATAAAAATGATAAAGAATGCATCAACATACATTAATTAAATCCTATTTATTTATCGAATCGAATAACCCTTTTTATCAATTCGGGAGATCGTAGGAACATCTCCAAATAGGTTGATATCCAACCATAGATAAGAACAATCATGGCTGTGGCCATCAAGTTATTCTTCGCTATGAAGGTAGGTAATTATACCGATTACATATCACATATGTAACTATCACTTTATGCTATCAACTAATTGAATGTTTGCATAAATCATTGGGTTGTTAACTCATTAACAAGTATGCAACATTATACATAGCACCCAACTGCACCTCTCTTTACATCGACCTTGGCTGTGGTACAATAAATCGATGCTCCAAGCTTAAGGCTGACCCATTAATCAAGAAATAGTTTTAATATGGTTGGAGCTCATTCAACCATTTAGTCAGGCTTGGATGTGTCCAACAACCAAAACTAAGGATTGACCTCTGACTCCAACTATATTAATCATAAACTAATTCCATGGTTTGAACATGTTGAGGTTCAAGCCGGGCATGGATGTGTCCATCAACCCAAACGAGAAACAAAACTCCGGTTCTAACCATATAATTATGTCATGTACTAACGATTTCCTTAATAAAGTATGTATGTGACTTAATTTATCAAGTCTCATTAATTGAATTAGGAACCGGATTTCCTAATTCTAATTTCATACTTTATTCAAGGAATTGTTTTGGGAAACAATTTCCTAAATTGTCATAATCAATTTCGGAAATAATATGTTTAAGACTTTGATTTCTCTAAATCAAATCTTATTAAATTAAGAGACAGATTCCCTTAATTCAACCACATATTATTTTCTTGAAAATCTCTTTTAAGAAAACTCTATAAGAAACCATTTTCCTAATTAATTTTGGAGACAACAATATGTAAGAGCATCACCTCTTAAATCAAATAAGGAAATTATCGTTTGAGAATCACCTCAAAATTTCCAAGATTTGATTACATATTTTATTTGTGGATTTATTAATTTTAACAAATTATTTTCTTTGGGTGGCTCCCCGAGGCTCAGATACCAAAAAAAAAGGAATTTGTTGTAAATCAAATTATTTTCTTTGGGTCCGCTCCCCGAGGCGTAACCAAATTAAACATGACAATTTTATTCAAAATAGGAAATTAAATTACAACAACTAACTTTAAATTGGACGGCTCCCCGAGGCTCAATCCAAAATAAAGAATTTTGTTAATAATTTAAAACCAATTCGAATTTAATTGTCAATTAATAATCCATAAATTTGTCTTGACTTTCTTGAAAGAAAGTGTCCAAAATTACGAGATTTCATAATAGGTTTTCAGAATAATTGTAAGTTTCTGGTACAAAGAAAACTTACATATTTCTAAAATTGGAAAATTTCTAAAATAGGAAATTTCCAAAATTGGAAAGTTTCCAAAAATGGGAAGTTTTCACAATTATAATAAAATTTCAGAAACTAGGATATTTCAAACATTTGCGAAATTTCATGAGGATTTCCAAACTTTGAAATTCCTAAATCTAAAATTTATTATAATTGGAAAGTTTCCATAATTGGAAAATTTTTTCAAAATTGAGATCATGACAAAGTTTTCCGCAAAATAATTATATGATTATGTCGAACACTAACCGGCTCTGATACCACTGTTGGGACCGGGTGCTTGTTGACATGGATACGGGTTCGTAATTTTAAAATTTAATTATGTGCAGCGGAAGGTTTAGCATAAATAATTTCTCAAATGATTTTAACCACGTATCTAGCATGCAACCTTATGTTGTGGAGACATGATCATACATTTAAAATTTTGCAGAAAGTAAACTAATTTACTTAATACCTCGCGTAACTCGTAGAAAGGGACGAGATCCAATTGTAGCGTCCCTTGGAAGCTCCGCCTCTATTCGCATCCACGCCGAGTTCTCTTCGGGATGACTTCGCAAAGCCACGAGTTTCGTGCCGACAAGGACTATTAGATTCTCCAAAGGCACGATAAGAATATCAAGAGAGAGAGATGGAAAACTAACCACCAAACAAAAAACGGAATCAAGATTCCGGGAGGAAGGAAGGAGTCGCGACTCGCTTCTTCTTCTTCTTCGGCACCTTCTTAGTGGAGGTGGCTCACGACAACCCTAGGGGAGCCCTCTAGGGCCGGCGCCTACTAGAGGAGGGAGAGGGAGAGAAGGAGAGGAAGAGAGGCTAGGCAAGAATCCTTGATCTCTTGAATTGATTTCCAAGCCTTGCCTTTGCACCTTTATATAGTAGCCTCTTTATCGCCAAGTCTCCTTTTAATGGAATAAATTTTTCATAAGAAATTTATTTTATAAATTTTTCTATGAATTATTCTGTTATGCCAAGTTTTTATTATAACTTAATTTATAATAAAAACAACCATGTCTCCCTTTTTATTATGGAATAATTTTTTACAATAAATTTATTATATAAATTTTTCTTATCATGGTAAAATCAATTCATAATTGATTTTATAAAATAAAATAAACCAATCCATGGTTCATTTTAATTTCCATAAAAAAGAATAAATTTCTATAAATTTCTTAATATAAATTACTTTATCCATAATTTTATAAAATAAATCACGCTCGATTTATTTTATAATTTAAACCAAACAATTTGGTTTCCCTTTTTATTGTGGCTGGCCAAACCAAAGAGGGTGGGGACCCTCTTTGGCCGGCCAAATCCAAGCCGTCACCTTACGAATTAAACTCATTTAATTCGTCCAATAAACCTTCAAAAGACTTAGCCATTTTAAGCTTCCGATGCGTCTCTGATAAATTCAGATTCAACTTATCTTTCTTGATCGGAAAATCCAATTTTTAACTCGTTTTAAATCCCTCGGATTACTCGTAGTGCGTGTGACTAAATAAGCTTTCAATTTATGTTGGCCGTCTATAATCAATCAATTATAGAACGATCATGAGTGGCACCTAGTAGTACATCATGACCCCCAATTAATCGAAAGATCAACGGTTGACCTCAGAAATAATTCTGAAACCCTTCAGCAGCTATAATGAGTCGTGCCTCATTCCCTTCACCATCTTATACCCACTTGGTTCAGGACACGGTCTATGTGTGTCAGTCCCCACTAGGCTGACTACGTCACACCTAGCCCAAGTAATGTCTTTCTCGTCCAACGGATTCTAGTTACTCTCATGTTTCTGAGTGATTCATACTCGGAACATGTGATGCTCTGGCCAGAGGCTTTGAGTAACAATCCGATGATAGGCCTTGGGTATACATCTCCTCGCAAGGAGTGGTGAATCCTTTGTAGGCTGTTCAAACATCTTCGGGCACTTTGACTTATACCCAATCATCCTGGGTCCACACCTCCTTGGAGATGCTTGCTTAAGATGTCAAAGTATAAGTCCTCATGACCAAGATGACTTGAACACCGCAAGTCAAAGGAACATCGCACTTAAGCTGCAGTAAGAACTTCATTGACATATCTATATGTAGATTACCATATGAAGTTTTACAGCCAGTCACTCCAATGAACTAGTTCCCTTAACTAGCATTCATGTTTATCTCTGGACATCCCAATGTCACCAGCCAGTGAGAATCAGCTGATTAGAGAATAACCCATGCTAGTCTCAACAGAATTGATAGTGCCCGTATTTATCAATTCATCGACTAGGGACAATTTCAATACTTCACAATTGCACATGTCGAGATAATCACTAGTTGTGAATTCATCACAAATTCTCTCATGCTGTGAATTGTATTGCGGGCATTCAGTAAATGAGTTTAAGATCTCAATCAAATACACGAACATGTATACTCAAATAGTGAATCTTCATTTATTAAAGTAAATGATTACAATCATAAGACGATTGATTGCCTTAGGACACTTCTCTCATATTACTAACATTCGACAATAACTGTTCTAACTCCTCTACGCTCTTCGACTCAAGCGCTCTCCTCAGGAAACCTCCGATCTCGAGATTCTATGCGCCGACGACGATCCTCCGCACCAAAGTATGATCCACACCGGGTGTCGGTAACGAAGAGGAAACTTGTTCTTTTTACTGCACTATAATTGTATAATTCTTTGTAAAACTTTGCGCATTATAGAATTGCCCGCAGTAAACGGTCAAGGACCGTGGGCCTTGGAGTAGGAGCCGACCGCTACTCCGAACCATGTAAAAATCCATGAGTTCTGTGCATTTATTTTTTAATTTCCGCGGCACACTCTCTTTCTTCTAATCCGAAACGTTTTCATGATATTCATCCCCCCTCTATCGTGTTTTCTCGATCCAACAGGGTTAGACATTTTTTTATGTTGATAAGAGTGTACCTCGACTTATATATTTGGCCGGTAGGTACACGTAGATATAGTTTCAGCGATAGTCAGAGTGCGTTAAGAGAGTGACACGTGTCACTGCTATCTGGCGCACTTGATGCATCTGAGCATAGTCGTTTGGGTAGCGACATTTGTTCGTACTAACGGAATCTGATTATAACATATATCTGAACATGGAGGTGATCGGTAGACATGGTGGTTTCAATTGTATAGCGAAGAGTGGTGATTTCTCCAATAGTGCCGACTGATGGGTCGGGGACTTGGGGTCGAACCAGACGACAACCTATTGGTGGTTGTATATCTTAGTTCACTCGATCGGCTGACACCGGTGAAATGGGTGTTAGCAGCTGACACCGGTGAAATTTAACTGTAACTGGTGTATGTTATAGAGGACGGTCTCCGAGAGGTAGACCGTTGGTTGTTAAGTAAGAGAGGTTACGAGTTGACCTCCAAACCAGCCCATGTGGTGGTTCATTGACACTAGAGATGACGAGGTTGCAGTTATCTCCTCGTCTTGGAGCTAGAGGTTCTAGCACGTGGACGTTAGGGTTTCCTATTGTCACTGGGCCGTACTGATGACAATGGTATCCTTAGCTCTCGGACGTTGCCGTAGTTTGAGAATTTTCGGACGCTTGTCCGAAGGAGTGTTCTAGCGTTTTCTATGGTTTGAAAATTTTCTGACCTATTTACGGAGGAGCTTCCTTGATTATCTCACCTAAGGGGCAAGTGAGGCTCATCGTTCTTGGTTTGTGTTGTTTTGCAGGTAATACCGAAGACACAGAGACTTGAGGCGTTTCCGTTGGTGGACCGATATTGGGAAAGATATCGCGGATGTTGTAATGAGGTATTTAGTATGTCAATAGATGAAGGTTGAACCGTAGAGACCGCTGGGTTATATTAGACGATCCCAATTTATGGTTGGAAATGGAATAGGTATTAAGGACCTGGTCGGGGATTTACTTAGGACTCGAGGAGGGTTTGAAGTGATTTAGGTGATTGTTGATTGACTAACCCAATTAGCACAGTTCCTGGGTTTGGCAGGCTAATACCGATGCTTGGTTGAGAGTTCTCCATCATGTCATCACTACCAGATTCAAGGAACTTTAGTACTTGTCCCGGATGTCTAGGGTTCGAATCTGGGGAAGGCAAAAACCCACCGCCAGGTGTGGGAAGATCGTAGGGCACGACCTAGAGAGCTGCCTGATGGGGCTAGAGGGGTCATGCCGCTACAGAAGTAGATCAAACACAAGAAGGAGAGGGGGATGATCGCAAACTCGACGGAGAAAAGAGAGAAGAAGAAGATATATACAAATGAGGCCATTTTACAAAAATGCCCTTCAATTATGGAGAATCCAAATTGCACCCTCATCTTTAGGGTTTTAAGTCAATTAAATCCCTAATTTTTGGTATTTTACATTTGTTGGATCGGGTTGGACCGGTTAGAGGGGGTGAATAGACGGGAAAAAAATTATGAAAGTGGAGGCACTCGTCTTTAAAAAAAACTTGGTCGCAACTAAGGACGTTGCTTCCAAGGAAGTGGACGCTCAATAAAAATCTCCTTGTGGCGGAGAAGCCTTACAAAAGTAGCACACTAGACTTTTAGAGATTTTACAAGAATGAAATAAATGAGTTGATTCCTAAAGCTAAATCTCTAAGCCTATTTATAGCCTAAGAGAATAAATCTGGATTGTTGATTTTTGATGAATTTTCTCTTGGCCGTTGATCCATGGATATAATCTGGACAGTTAATCTTGGATGGGATTAAACTGCATCCATTAGATCTGATTAAAGGATAAGGTTATCCTTTAGAAGATAAAGTTTAATTAAAACTTTGCTTCTATTCGCAGCAGGTGATTAACTTTATCTTCGGCTCACATCAACTTATTCACATCACCTGTTTATCCCATTTGGTAAGTATGGAGACATCTAGCAGTGTGGTCACAGGTTCGAATCTTCTTGGCACCAAATAATTTTCTCTTTTCTTTTGGGTGCTTGGACCAGTCTTTTTGATTCTTCGTCTTCTGGGTGATTTCCGGCCAACCAGAGTTAGGCTCACCCGAACCCGACTTCGGCCTTTCGCCCCTCGAGCGTCCTTCCTCCCGGCTTCTCGTCCCTCGGACACCGCGCGCGTCCTTCTCGCTCCACCGGTGTACTCTTCCGCAGCTTCCGCGTCCCTCGGATTGTACCAAGCCCGTCGGCTCACTTCCCCGCACAATCCTTCTCGTCCGCTACATCTTACGCTCGACTTCCTCCGTACCTAAGCTCCTGCACACTTAGCAGAGGGATTAAAACCAACAGGACCTAACCTAACTTGGTTGATCACATCAAAACCAACCGGGGCACCAACAATCTCCCCCTTTTTGATGTGCATCAACCCAAGTTTAGTTAGGGATATCAAAATAAAGAAATATACATAATAATGTAAACAGTTTAAGTTAAAAAGTTTTAATTTCGAGTAAATTAAAATTCTACCCCTTAACTTAATACTATTCCTCCCCCTTTGATCACATCAAAAAATTGGGAAATATAAGTAGGGAAGAAGAAAAAAAATTTTGAGTGCGATTAAAAATATTCTAAGTGAAAAAAATCGCGTTGCCATAGATTTTTCAAATTTTAAAAAGACATATTTTTTCAAAGTTAATTCCTTTTTTTTAAAAAATGTCTTAATTTTTTTTTGATAAAATCCACAGCTGATGAGGAGTTCCAAAAAAAAATCGAATCCAGTCAAAATATTTTTTATCGAATTTTAAAAAAAATCATATTTCGATAAACAATTCATAAAAAATCAAAAAAAAATCTGAATATTTTTGTTAAAGTCGAAATGAAGATATGAGTTTGGACAAAAATTTTGAGTTTTAAATTCGTTTATCAAGTCCAAGAATGACAAACTAACATATAAGAGTTCTTGAAGAATAAATTTTAAAAAATTAGAAAAAATACTTCGAAAAATTTGAAAAAAATTGTAATGAATCTTTCACCTAAACTCTTAATTTCAAATTTCGAGGGGAAAAAAATATTTGAAAAAATATTGAAAGAAGTTTCAGTAGATAAACAACATAATTGTGTAAAAAAAAATAAAGATATAATTTTTGTTAGAGAAACAAAATGCGCACATATATGATAACAAAAAAAATTATCAATTTAATACAAATTTAGGAACCCAAAATAAGTTCCTATCTACAGGATTAATTAAAAACTTAGGCGGAATATAGCTTTTGGGCACCTTTTTAAATTGGCCCTTATGATTTTTAAAATACCAATTTAAATTATCAGGAAAGCTATTTTTCTTTTGGCGTAAATATGCAATATCAAGCTCTAATTTTTGCACTAAGTTTTTCAAATTATCATTTTCATTTTCCAAAAATTCAGACGAGGATATAAGTGTTAATTCATTTTTTAATTTTAAATTTTCTTTTTCTAATCTACAATTAGATTTGAGCAAAGCTTTAACTCCTGCATATAATTGATCATGAGGAAGAAAACAAACCTCACTTACCGGGTCGCTTTCGAAAAGCGAGATTCCTCTTTCGTCATCGGTTTCTTCTAACGTCTCTCCCCCTTCATCAGTGCTCCCTTCTTGATGATTTGCCATCAGCGCAAGTCCAGCGTATTCTTGACCTTCCGACTCTTCTGACGAGGACTCATCCCAGGTGGCCTTCAGTGCCTTTTTCTTTTTGTCATGCAATTCTAGGAATTTCTCCCAGAGCTCTTTTGCCGAGTTGTAATTCTCGATGCAGTTAACTTCTTGTGCGGGAAGAACGGCTAGTAGATGAAATTCAGCTTTGCCGTTTGCTTCAAAGTCTGATTTCTCCTTCTTGGTCCATGACTCTATTTCTTTATCCTTGCCGTTGTTGTCTTTAGGAACTGAAAAACCATTTTTCATTATTATTAGCAATTCAATATCAGTTTTAAAAAATACCTGCATTCGACGCTTCCACATCGCGAACTCCCCCTCAAACTTCGGCGGGTAGATTACGGCTCCAACCATTTTTCTTGAAATTGCTGCAGTCGGCGATTAGTCCTTCTGCGGCGATCTTGGCTCTGATACCACTTGTTGGATTGGGTTGGACCGGCTAGAGGGGGTGAATAGACGGGAAAAAAATTATAAAAGTGGAGGCACTCGTCTTTAAAAAAAACTTGGTCGCAACTAAGGATGTTGCTTCCAAGGAAGTGGACGCTCAATAAAAATCTCCTTGTGGCGGAGAAGCCTTACAAAAGTAACACACTAGACTTTTAGAGATTTTACAAGAATGAAATAAATGAGTTGATTCCTAAAGCTAAATCTCTAAGCCTATTTATAGCCTAAGAGAATAAATCTGGATTGTTGATTTTTGATGAATTTTCTCTTGGCCGTTGATCCATGGATATAATCTGGACAGTTAATCTTGGATGGGATTAAACTGCATCCATTAGATCTGATTAAAGGATAAGGTTATCCTTTAGAAGATAAAGTTTAATTAAAACTTTGCTTCTATTCGCAGCAGGTGATTAACTTTATCTTCGACTCACATCAACTTATTCACATCACCTGTTTATCCCATTTGGTAAGTATGGAGACATCCAGCAGTGTGGTCACAAGTTCGAATCTTCTTGGCACCAAATAATTTTCTCTTTTCTTTTGGGTGCTTGGACCAGTCTTTTTGATTCTTCGTCTTCTGGGTGATTTCCGGCCAACCAGAGTTAGGCTCACCCGAACCCGACTTCGGCCTTTCGCCCCTCGAGCATCCTTCCTCCCGGCTTCTCGTCCCTCGGACACCGTGCACGTCCTTCTCGCTCCACCGGTGTACTCTTCTGCAGCTTCCGCGTCCCTCGGATTGTACCAAGCCCGTCGGCTCACTTCCCCGCACAATCCTTCTCGTCCGCTACGTCTTACGCTCGACTTCCTCCGTACCTAAGCTCCTGCACACTTAGCAGAGGGATTAAAACCAACAGGACCTCACCTAACTTGGTTGATCACATCAAAATCAACCGGGGCACCAACAACATTTTCCCCCACTAACAAAAATTGAGTATCCAAATTTATTATCTACATATGTCAGGTATGATAATACAGTACAAATATTGAGCGAAGAACATGCAGTACAAATACTAAACGAAATAAGTCATACACACCTCAAGTAAATAAGTAGGGATAGTTAGCTCTGCTAGTATCCTCAGGCTCCCAGGTCGCCTTTGCATCAAAATGATGCTGCTATCCGACTTTAACTAGCCATATTGTCTTATTTCGCAGCTAACGCTCCCCATGCTCAAAAATTTGCATGGGTACCTCCTCGTAAGTCGCGTCTAGCTGAAGTGTGATCGACACGTCGGATAAGACATGCAAAGGGCCTGACACATATCTCCTCAGCATAGAAGCATGGAATATATTGTGTACACCGGATAGTGATAGAGGAAGTGTCAGTCGATAAGCTACGACTCCGATCGTCTCCAAAATTTGGAAGGCACCAATATACTGCAGAGCGAACTTACCTCTGAGGCCAAACCTTTTCACCCCTTTCATGGGTGAAATTCGAAGAAATACATCGTTGCCTACGGAGAACTCCAAAGGTCTCCGTCTTTGATCTGTGTAACTCTTATGACAGTCATGTGCCTCTAACATCCTCTGCCTGATAATACGAACTAACTCTGCCTCATGCTGAACACTCTATGGTCCTAGGGACTAGGGTTCCCCAACCTCCTCCTAGAGGGTGGATGTTCGACACGTCCTACCATACAATGCCTCATACGGTGCTATCTAGATAGTCGAATGATAGACATTGTTATAGGCAAACTCAACTAGATATAAATGCTCCTCCCAGCTGCTCCCGAAATCCATAACACAAGCCCTCAGTAGATCCTCCAATGTTTGAATGGTACGCTCTGACTGTCCATCTGTCAGCAGATGGAAACCTATACTAAATCAAAGCTCTATACCCATGTCCTTCTATAGACTCTACCAAAACCAAGAAGTAAATTAGGGGTCTTTGTCTGAAATGATGCTCAGTGGAACACCATGACGTCTGACAAACTCTCGATAATATAACTCAACCAATCTATCCAAAGAATTTGTCCTCCTGATCGCTAAGAAATGTGCAGATTTGATGAATCAATCAACGATCACTCAAATCCCGTCATGGCCTCTCCTAGTCCTAGGCAAACCCACCATGAAGTCCATAGTAATGTGGCCCCACTTCCACTCAGGAATAGAGATCCTTTGAAGTAACCTAGTAGTTCTCTAGTGCTCAACCTTAACATGCTGACATACTAGGCATCTGGTTACAAAATCCTCGATGTCTTTCTTCATACCGTTCCACTAATAGGAATGTCTCAAGTCACGGTACATATGGGTCCCACCTGGATGAATAGCAAATCGTGAGCGATGCGCCTCTCATAGCAGCTCCTCCAAGATAGGATGCGACTCTGGTACGCATAGCCTTCCTTAGAAATACAGGATGCCCTCATCATCTCGTGTGAAGTCAAACTACTGCCCTAAGGCGACACGGCTACCAAGGAACTGCAGATGCTGATCACTAGCCTGTGCCTCTTTGATTCTCAACCTAATTGTTGACTAAGCAACCAATGTCACTAGCAAATCTCTCTCAGTCTGAGTCTGCTCCTCTAACCCCAGCTTTGAAAACCCCTGGATCAACTCTGTGACTATCACTTGCTGACATGCTAGTACTCCTCTAGACTTCTTGCTCAGAGCGTCAATGACCACATTAGCTTTCCCTGGATGATAGCTAATAGTGTAGCCATAATCCCTCAGAAACTCTATCTATCTCCCCTGTCGGAGATTCAACTCCTTCTGAATGAACAGATACTTGAGGCTATTATGGTCTATGGAGATCTCAAAGGTGATATCATTCAGATGATGCCTCCAGATCTTCAATGCGAAGATGATAGCGGCTAATTCTAAATCATGAATAGGATAGTTATTTTCATGCTTCTTCAACTGTCGAGAAACATAGGAGACCATTCGATCGTGCTACATGAGTACCGTTGAAGCATGGTTGTGAGAGCTTGAGCATAAATTTTGTCTGGTTCTTCTGTTTCCATAGGTGCTTTTCCCCTATTTTGAGTAAAGTACTGATAAAGAAATTTGAACCAATATTAATTGTTCTTGCTCCATTGAAGGCATCTTCCAGAGAATAGAAATTTTGAAGGAAGAATGCTCACATTCTTATATTGTAATAGTGACTTCTTTCCAATCATGATAGACTCATGCTTGTGTACTATAAAATATCACATAACAAGGAACTTCTTTTCCACTAGCTTTGTATTGTTGTTTGGAAATAATTGGTTAGAGCATTGCTAATTGTTATCTTGTAATTAAAACTTTCGGGAATCATTGGCATATTTCAAATGTTGTCAAGTAGACAAGTTTGGATATGGTCAAGCTTTTCTCTTGTTGTAAAGTGAAATTGTTCATCATAAGGAGTGAACTGTTGAAGTTCTTGGTTGTCAAACCTCATGGTTTTCATGACAAAGTTTTTTAGTTTCTTTTGTTTATCTATGTTCTTGCCTGTCATATTCATATGTTAATGTAAAAGTCTAGAAACGTGTATTTGCTAAGGGATTATTGCTTCCTTTAATGTGTTCCAGTGAATGATTAATCCTTTATTTATAATTGTATCTGTAAATTTTAGCCATCTTTTTGTACGAAGTCCTTTTCATAAGCCTTTTATCTGGTGGCTATACTTTACTATAGCTTCACAATATGTTTGGAATGTGATTTTTTGTTTGTTGTAAATAAAAAGCCTGAAAGCATCTAGATAATATAGTACTGCTAAAATTTTATAATTAAGAGCAGTTAAATGATTTTTTCCCTTATATTGGCCAGAAGCATATTTACATATAACCTCTATAATTTTTGGGTCATATTTAGATGATTTTCTATATATATATATATATAAAGTTATGCTGCGGACCGTTTTTGTACGGACCATGCAGACATGTACATTTCTCATTTTTTTATTTTTTATTTATTTTTTTTAAACTTTTAGTTATACCAATAAGATTTTGCTATTAGGATTCAGTGATTGGGTCATAATGTTAAGTATAAAAAAATTTCAAACTAAAAGAATGATTAAGGTTTGCATGGAGTTTTCGCGGTAAGGTCCTTAGGAGTTTGCTATGCTAAGGATTTTATCACGCAAATTCCGTACAAACCTTAACCGTTTTTCAGTTTGAATTTTTTTTTATACTTAATATTATAACTCAATCCATTAAATCCTAAACACAAAATCTTAAACAACGTAATCAAAAGCTAAAAAAATAAAGCAAAAAATAAAAAGAAACCAAATACATTTAGACACTTGGTCTACACGAGTTTGCACGGTAAAACCCTTAGCATTATATATATAAAATTCTGACCACTTGTGCGCAATGCGACTTGATGTCTTAAATTATATTGGAGGCACTTCGAATGAATATGTTTTTTAACACTAATTGAGGTGCCTGGATCAAATCGAGATGCCTCAATTTATTTTTTTTTGATTTTTTAAAAATTAATATTTTCTCAAATATAAATCTAAATATATTATTATATCTCCTGAACACCTAATTTTTTCATTTTTAATTTATTTTTATCTTGAACATCATAACCCACTTAAAATCTGAACTCTAGAGATAAAATCTTAAAAAATTTAGTTTAAATATTATAACCCAATTGAGAAGTCTAAACTCTACGGATATATTTTATATTTTTAGGATTTAAAATTTTAAAATTTAAATATTGGGTTATAGTGAATTTAAACAAATAATATTTTCTTTCTAAGGTTCATACTTTCCTCCTGAGTTATCGTATTCAACATTAAAAATTATAGACGCTAATGGCGTATAATTTAAAAATTAAAAATAAAAAATAAATCGAGACATCTCGATTTACTTTTAAATTATATATATATATATATATATATATATATATATAATATATATATATATATATATATATATATATATATATATATATATATATATATATATATATATATATATAGTTTTACTATACTAAGGACCTTACCGCGCAAACTCCGTGCAAACCTTAACTATTTCTTTGGTTTGAAAATTTTTTTTGTGTTTAATACTATAACCCAAATGGAAAGCTAAACCCTAGGAGTAATCGCAAGTAAAAAATAAAAATAAAAATAAAAAAAATAAATATACTAGGTGTGCATGAGTTTGCACGATAAAATCGTTAGTATAAATTTCTGTATATATTACCGTGCGGCATGTGCTCGTAACCGAGGATATAACCGAAGTGACCATAGGCGGTTAGGGCCGTAGCGTACCTGACCCGGCCCATATCGATCCGTTTTGCCCCTGTGGTAATTTACCCTACATTTTGGCGCAGAACCCTCGAAACACTTGGCTTGGAGAGGAGGACGACGAAGACGAAGACGAGAGACGGAAACAATATGGCCGGAACGGAGCTGGTTGACAGTGGCGGTGGATCCGAAGAAACCGAGTGTGAGCAGGAAAGCTACGGTTCGTCCTCCTTCGTATGGGATGACAATTCAAAGCTCTACTACCACGCCAGGTACGGCTTTCCCTTTTTTTCTCTTGCCTGTTTAGTAATCTAGGATTTCCCTCTGACGGAAGAGCAATATATCCGATCTTGATTCTTACATAATTTTGCTTGCCGGCTTTTCACGTAGATTTCACCTAATTCCTCCGTATCTTCATTGTTTCCTTTTTGGTATTTTTCATCTGATAGGCAATGTAAAAATATCTCCTCGTTCTAGAACTTTCTATAGAGGTTTTTGTCAATCTGCTATCGTGACCATCCTTGAAGCAACATTCAGCTTGGAGTTACTTGAGGCCCAGCAAAATTGTCGACGAAATGGTTACTAGATGCTATGACATGGATAGCTTCATTTTCTGCTGGCGAGTTCTGCATTTCGATAAAAGGCCCATTAGGAAAATTGTATCAAGGTTTCTGATACAGTCTAAAAGAAAAGAATGAATTCAAATGCCCCCATTACCTATGCAATTCAGAATTGCTCTCATTTATCTTCTCTGAATTATTTTTTTATCCACAATTAATTAGTACTTTATATTTTTGAAATGAGTTATTTTACGATTGACAATACCTTATTCAATGTCTATAAATAATCACCCTATGTGTATGAACCTCTTCTCTGTTTAGCAAATTGATGAATAGCTTTTTATATTTGTAGGATGATCCCCATAAAATGATCATTCTCTTCGCTCTTCCCTTTTCTTCAGTTCTCCATTAGATATGCTTTGGGTTCCTGTTGATTTTGTATTAGAGCACTGATCCTCTGCATTATCTCTATTGTTCTACACCATAATTCTTGTATTTGACTATGCTATCATATTTGGTGATTTATTAGCTAACTTAATTTCATTCCTGTGCTAAATTTGAGTATCCATTCACCTGTTTATTTGCAGTAGTGGGTTCTACCATGATCCCAGTGCTGGTTGGTATTACAGCAGTAGAGATGGTCTTTATTACACATTTGAAGATGGAAAATATGTGCCATTATCATATAATGAGGTGAGTTTTGGAAATATTCTTATCTTGATAGCAGTTTACCATTTTATCTAAAAAGAAAGTAATGCATCCATATAACTTTCTTTGGTAGCTCTTGCTTGGTAAGAAGCAACAGTGCAAGTAAACTGTAATACGACAGTGCATTATTATATACCATTCTCAGATGTTTTACCTGTATTAATATGCAATTCTGAGTTTTTTTTTTGTGTTTTACTGAAGAAAGGCGAGGTATTTGAAGCTCTTGACAGTGCGACTTGTTCTTCTTCCCATGAGGCTAATCATGATAAGACTTGTATGTTCTATCCTAATGTCATAGTTTATAAATGGTAAAATTTTGAATTTTGTTGTTCCTTCTTTTGATTTGGGTTTAGCTTTGTGATTGGAAATTTCATCTCAGTTCTGCATGGGAGATGTATGATAATTTAGTTCAGCTTCAGACTTTACAGTGTAAAACTTTCCATCCCACTAATAGTCTGGATGCTGGTTCTTCCACAATCCCATTATGCTAGCTTTGTCAATTCCTTATTTGTCTGTTTCGACGCTCCATGTTCTGTTGCCATGATGAAAACCACATCTTACATGTTGTTGTTACACATGAAGTTAAATTAGACATGGTAGTTGTGACCTTTTCATTTTTGGATTAACCTGGCTCATCATTTGCAGTATAAGGTATGCATGTCATCTCCTTTGATTGAAAATATGAATGTATTTGGCTTCTTTCTTTCTCAGCTAGGATAGAAGAAAATGCATCTTCTGATGGGACTCAGAATCCACCATCTGAATGGTATGCTTTCTTAACTTATTTAATATAAAAAATGAA
Organism: Boesenbergia rotunda; assembly: GCA_024364735.1. Lineage (NCBI taxonomy): Eukaryota > Viridiplantae > Streptophyta > Magnoliopsida > Zingiberales > Zingiberaceae > Boesenbergia > Boesenbergia rotunda. The sequence goes on along the minus strand of JAGFNQ010001671.1, from coordinate 846,028 downwards.
TTTTTCTTCAAATTTCCTGATTTTGATGTGGTGTTCAACTTACACAAGTAATTTCATTTCATGCAGGCTGGAAGATACACTTATTGATCTATATTTGTCTGGTTATTCCAACCCAGACCCCCATCCTACTGCCTCATCAACTTCTTTGCATACTGTGGGTATGCATTATACTGTTTCAGTCCATGTTACTGCAACTTTATCTAAAAATTACTTGATATCACTTTAGATGTTACACGGTGGAGATCATATATACTTATTTTAGGACATAGAATTTCAAGTGGATAGTTGCACCATATAAAGTCCACATCAACTAGATCAATTTGTGCTTAGAAAATTTAACCATGATTTTGACTCTTTCTTTGTACTACATGGCAAGTTTTGGTCCTTGGAGTATGTGGAAGGAAATTTTGTTCTATCCAGGTTTTAAAGACATTTTCAAGGTGTTGCTGGTTGACCTGCTGCATACCAGTGGATATGCAGTACACAAGAGCATAGGAGGTTGACAATAAAAAATATTTAAATCAATATTAAAAGATTAAAATGATTAATATACGTGTCCAACAAAATATATTAATCAAAACAAATTCACAAGTAATAAGGGATAAGCTAAAGAAGATTAGAACATCATATGAAGCAAAATTGAGATACGGGAATAGAATATTTAAATCAAACCTGCAAAAGATAAGTAAATTTGTAGAAAAGTTACAATGATGAGGATTTCTACAACATTTGCTAGCTATTTTAAATTGTTGTTGTTGAAGAGAATGAAAATTGAGAAGAGACGATGGAGACCTTACCTTGAAGAGGAGAAATTTTTTACCCAGAACAATTATTTCGACACCTATTTTAAAGGAAACCACTGAGATGTTAGAGGATATGTGAAGTATAGAGAGAAGACAAAGAAGAAAACAAATCTTAGAGGATACTAAAACTTCAGCTTCCTGCAACTATTTCTGCAACTGATTTTGAAGGGAAAAAACTCTTAAACACTTGAAATGAGAAATAGAGAAGAGAAGATGATGGAAAAGATAGGGATCCATTAAACAGAAGAAATCACAACAGTTGAAGGAAGATGGATAAATCACAGTGAGCAACCTTCATCTTCTGTTCAGCAGCCTGTTCACACAAGAGAGGAGGCTCATGTAGCACATATGCTCATCAAGGTATTGTCTGCTTTGTCGATACTATTGGCCTCTTGATTCTGTCCCATGATTAAGTTTGAGTTCAAACCAAGGAGCTTCTCAAGAGGTCACCCATTCAGGAATTGCTCCACACTAAACAAAATTAGTATGGGATTCTTATGATCACCGTAGTCAATTCTATGAAATGTCATCTTGCTATTGAAATATTGAAAGTATTGTTAGATCTTGAGCATGAGATCGATTACAAGTAAATCGAATACTATTCTAGTCGATTGCGAAATACAAAACAAACTTACAGTGATCGGAGATTTCCTTCTTGCTCTGCTTTCTTCTTCTGCTTGCTTGCTGTCATGAGAACGTCACCGACGATCGAACCCAATTAGCCATAAACCAAATCCCTCTCACTCGAGTAATGCTTCTTCGTCTGCTCACGTGCCTTTGGATTGCATTTGGACGCAGCTTTTATAAGGGGAAGATGTCTCTTCCTCTACCTCCATCAATGGAGGTTTTAAATATTATTAAGCGTTGGAAGATGAAGAGGAAGAGGTGCCTCTTCCTCTTCCGCAACTTCCCGTAACGTCAACATCTCCCACTCATCCAATTCTATCCATATAGGCCATCTAGTCACTAAGACCATGCAAGAAAGTCACAAAGATCATATAGGAACATTCAATTCATACTTCAGGGAAAATGGTTCGTGCGACAGCAAGCACACTGAGCAATTACTAAGAAAGTTGTTACACTTAACTTAGCTGCTCTATAGAACTAATCAGAGACATCAATAGCTTGCCTTTCCCCTAGATTAAACATTTACATCAATATGAACATTTCTAACCCCTCATATGACAACTATGTCAAGAGCATGTTCAACGTCTCAAATCAATTTATTTATTCACAATTACATTTTTAAGTACTTAACAAAAAAATGTAACTGGTTGACCAGTGAATAAGTATTACAGATGTAAATCAATTTTAATCTTCCTTTTCAGCTAGAATCTATTCATTCTAATCAGTCGCTTTACTAGTTATGCTCCATAGACCGAATCATCCATAGTCAATAGGACACACACTAAAGTAGCAAACACTGATTAAAACTTCAAGTAGACAGCTAAATAGTCACTTAAGGTAAGATTGAGATTAACTTATAATCTCAAGGGTCTCACATAGTAGAGAAGCAGGGATCCATTCTCCTACTATCCTTATTGTCGCTATAGCATATGTGGTATGAATCACATGCTACGATGTTTTTCTCTTTACCAAAAAGAGTGCATGTTTTTCTCAAATATTTAACATCGTACAGATTTCGATCTAGACATACCTAACGTTTAATCCAAATTCAACTTATGAATTCTAATCTGGCTTTAAACAGGTTTAGTAAATGGTGGATGCATTTACTTCAATCATTACATAATTGATCTCATCTTGATACAAAAATCAAGGCGACCTCAACTTATGAGTATGTCTCTATTCACAACTACATAAGCTGTCTCATAAGTAATGGTCTTACCTCTATTTATACTCAACAAATAGAGACGATTGCCCATGTGAGTGAACCAATCTTAGCTTGCCAACATGCTCATCGAGACTTTTTCCAAATGTAACAAATACATTTACACTGAATAGATCATGACATTTCATATATATAACAGTTTTTTACAATGTGTTACATCTTGCGTAGTCCCAAAGACTTCACATGTCCATGAAATGACTCTTTAGTCAATGGCTTAGTAAAAGGATCTGCAAGCATCGCTCGTGTAGGGATGTACTCAAGAATTATCTTTTTCTTGTCAACAATATCCCTTACAAAATTGTATTTAATTTCTATGTGCTTACCTTTGCTGTGATATTTAGGATCTTTGGAAAAAGCTATAGTAGCTTGATTGTCACAATACACTGTAACAGGCCTCCCACTGTCCTCAGCAATCTCCAGATGCTTTAGGAACCTTCTCAACCAGACAGCTTCTTGTACAGTCGCTGCACAAGCCACATACTCAGTCTCCATTGTCGACAGTGCTACACAAGCCTGTTTCTTGCTGTTCCATGAAATGACACCTCCATTCAGCAAGAAAATATAGCTAGATGTGGATTTTCTATCATCAAGGTCCCCTGCCCAATCTGCATCTGCGTAGCCCTTCAAGCTCAGCTTTGATCCTTGGAAGCAGAGACAATGATCTGCTGTCCCTTTGAGATATCTGAATATCCTTTTTACTGTTTTCCAGTGTCTCGATCCTGGGTTTGACTGGAAACGACTAACTAAGCCAACAGCATAGCTTATATTGGGAAGAGTACACAACATAGTGTACATCACACTACCAATGACACTAACATATGGTCTTTTCTTCATCTCGGCTATCTCTTCAGGAGTCTTGGGAGACATACTTTTGCTCAGAACAACACCTTTAGCTGTAGGTGTTTGTTCAACTTTTCAATCAAACATATTGAAGTGCTGTAGTATCTTAGTGATATAAGCCTCTTGGGACAAACCCAAAAGTCTTTTTGATCGATCAAGAATGATCCGTACTCCTAAGATATACTCAGCTTCTCTCATGTCTATTATGTCAAATTGTGATGACAGCCAAGACTTGACTTCAATCACAACTTTTAGGTCACTTTCAGCTATTAACATATCATCAACATATAATGATAAAATGACTAACTTTCCTTTATCTTTCCTTAAGTAAACACAATGATCCTCATTGATCATTTCGAAACCATTAGATAAAATGACTTTATTGAATCTTATGTTCCATTGCCTTGACGCCTGCTTTAGCCCATACATAGACTTCTTAAGTCTACATACTTTATTCTTTTGGCCCTCAGCTATATAACCTTCTAGTTGTATCATATAAATTTCTTCGTCAAGATTTCTATTAAGGAAAGCCGTCTTTACATCTGTAATTCTAAGTCATAATGCGCTACTATAGCTAGGATGACTCTTATTGACACAAACTTCACAACTGGGGAGAATGTCTCTTTAAAATCAATACCCTCCACTTGGGTATATCCTTTTGCAACCAAACGAGCTTTGTATCGATTAATCGACCCATCTGCTTTCCTCTTAATTTTGAGAATCCACTTACTCCCAATAGCCTTGCGGCCTGGAGGAAGATCGACTAAATCCCAAATTTGATTCTTTCTCACGGACACCATTTCCTCATCCATTGCAACTTTCCATTTCTCCTTACCTGAGCATTTCAATGCTTCCTCAACCGTTCGAGGTTCTTCATCATCAACTGGGAGAATCATTAATGCCTCATTTTCAATGTCAAACATTCTCCGAGGAATAATCTTGCGATTACTTCTTCGCAAGTTTGACTAATGAGAAACTAATTCATTTATAGGCCATTTACTCTCACTAGGTTGACTAGATTCAGGTATCCCTTGTGATTCCTGATTTGTTGATAGAGGAACAATATCCTCCTCCTCTATTTCAAATAGAGGAGTTGATTTATTAACTTCACCTCTTGTTGGGAACTCAATTTCGAGAAAAGTAGCATCTCTTGACTCAATTTCAGAGATGGTTCCATCTTGTTGCTCACCAATAAAAACATAACCCTTAGAGGTATCAGAATATCTTACAAAGATACACTTCTTACCTCTGGGTCATAATTTTCCATATTTGTGAGTCTTGTCATGAATATAAGCAGCTGACCCCCATGGTCTCAGATTACTCAAATCTGGTTTTCTGCCTGTCCAAAGTTCATATGGAGTAGATGGAACAGATTTAGAAGGCATCCGGTTAAGTATGTAGGTTGCTGCCAATAATGCATCTCCCCAATAGGAAATAGGCAAATTAGCTTGAGCCATCATCGACCTAACTATTTCAAGAAGAGTTCGATTTCTTCTTTCAGCAACTCCATTTTGCTGTGGAGTTCCAAGGATAGTTAACTGTCTAATAATTCCTTTCTCATTACATATTGTCTTGAACTGATCAGACAAATACGGTCAGTGCGTAAGGTTTTAACTTTACGTTCCAATTGATTCTCAACTTTGTTCAAATAATGATTAAAGCAATCTAATGCTTCAGATTTATGAGAAATCAAATACATATGACCAAAACGCGTGAAGTCATCAATAAATGTAATGAAATATGAACTACCATGTCTAGCCTTCATGTTCATCGAACCACAAATATCCGAATGAATCAATTGCAATGGTGATTCAGCCCTAATAGCCTTACCAAACGGTTTCCTAGTTTCTTTTCCAGCAAGACAATGCTCACATATAGACAAGTTAACTTTAGCACGAGTGCCGAGCAGACCCTCTCTTGCTAATCTATTCATTCTCTCTTGTCCTATATGTCCCAATCTAGCATGCCAAACTTCATCATTAACATTAGCATCACTAGTAAGAGCAATGTTTGAAAAATAACCATTATTTCCACAATTAACATCTGGTTCTACATTAAGAACCATGAAACCGTTTAATACATAACCATATCCAATTAACACAGAGTTAATTTTAAGTTCCACACAACGACTATAAAAGTTCAAACAGTAACCCAATTCAAGAAGACAATTAACGAAAACCAGATTCTGTCGAATCTCAAGAGCATACAGGACATCATGCAGAAACAAGGTACGCCCACCACGAAGGTTGAGTTTGCAAGTGCCAATTCCTTTGACTTCAATTCTTGCATTGTTTCCCACATATATCCACTTATTGCCAACTGGTACCCGACGGTACTCTACGTATATAGGTCGATCATGAGCTACATGATTCGTTACTATTGAATCTATAATTCACAATGGATAAGAATCAGCTAACGACACTATACTAGCAACATAATGCTCATGAAACTTATTCTTGTTTGGGTTTTGCCCAGCAGCAGCAATAGTTTCTTTTCCCTCTCTTTTCTCGAACCATCTTTTCTTATTCTTGAATCCAGAACCTTCAGCTACAAAAGCTTGTTTAGAAATCTTTATGGATTCTATTCTCTCCGCCTCTAATTCAATTGGCGTAAGACATCAATGAGAGTCTTGATACTCTCACTGTGAGTATGGTTCTGTTTCGTTTCCCAAGAATCAGGAAGGGAACGAATAACTGCCTGAACCTGTTATTCATCGGTCAAACTCATGACTAGCAGTCTTAAGCTCCCGAATCATATTCCCCATTTCTCTCAGATGTTGGGTCATCATCACATTCGGGCGCTTTTTACAACTGTCAAACTTGATTGTCAGTTGACGAAACTTGCTTACACTAACTCCACTTTATTTTTCTCTCAGGGCAACCCAGACAGCATGAGCTGATGGTAGTGACTCATACTCAAATACCAGGTCATCTACCATTGAACTAATCAATATCCCTTTTGCAGTGGAGTCCTTTTTCTTCCATGCCCTATAGGCATCTAGATCAAGTCTATACTGTGCAGTTGAACCAACAGCAGGTTCTACCATGAAATGATTTACAGCCTCCAGAATATTTTGTTCCTCAAGAATATATTGTATCTTGAGATGCCATATCTTATAGTTATCCCCATACAATTTCTCTCCCTTGTTCAGTTGGGCTATGATGTTCTTAGTTGCCATGATCTATCATAAATAAACATATTATTCATTAATTCAGTGTATATCATCTGTACATAATTTTTGATTGACTCAATATAAACTTGACTTGGCTTACGAAATCAAGTGATAACTACGTTTTCACTCATCATTTGTATAATCCAATCTAATTAACATTGATCAATTATATTATATACATCCCATTAAACGAACTAATCATTTGTCTTGAATATGAACTAATCATATAAATGAACTAATCATTGAATATGAACTAATCATATAATGAACTAATCATTGTCAAGTCAGTTAACACATAACACAACTTTAATATGAGCTAATCATTGACAAGTCAGTTAACACATAACTTAACTTTATTTAATAGGCTTCATCAGTTCGTACATAACAATAGAATTTAATGAACTAGATAAGTTGACATCATTCCCATAATAAAAAATATTATGGCAGTGGCTATCACTCTCTCGTTCATCTCTAATCGGCCAGTCTCGGGATCTTCTACAGATTCTATTAGATCTTCCTCAAATATTTCAAGATCTTCCTCTATCATTACAATATCAGGATCTTCCTCAATTATTTCAGGATTTTCCTCAGGCATTTCAAGATCTTCCTCAAACATTTCGGGATCTTCCTCGAACATTTCGGGATCTTTCTCGAACATTTCGGGATCTTCCTCGAATATTTCGGGATATTCCTCGAACATTTCAGGATCTTGTTCTGGGTCCTCCTCAGAATCTTCTAGATCCTCTGGAAACTCATGGCGAAGTAGCTGCTTACATAACTCAGCATATAAGATACGACATTCATGATGCCCCCATATCTGGTGTGCAACTTCTCTCGCATGCCTTGGCAATGAACGAATCAATGCTCCAATTCTATAGTCATCCAAGATTGGAAACTCTTTCTGCTCGAGTTTCCAAAATAGTCGATCCAATTTTCCTATATTGCCTTGGATTCCAAGAATCGGACTATAGACAACTTCTTCTATCTGCTCCATTAGCTCACGACATCGCTGGAATGAATCGTGCATATCTCATGCGACATCTGGAATTGAAAAATGACATAGTCAGTACAAAACTGACATAAAAACAAGTAACAAAACCAGTCTTTTTTTTTTCAATTCACAAATATATGCATAGAAAGAAGCACACAAACAGATAAAAGTATATAAATTTCCTTTACTTTAGTAGCTACAATTAACTATGCTACTAGACTGATCGATTTGTCTGTCTTACTGTTGTTGCTTCACTTAAGCTTATTTAAGTTTGGGGTTCAACATAATGATCAAATCAGTCTGTTTAGTTCAGATTATTTGATCAAACTGGTTTCGTTAAACCAACTAATGGTTTGAACCAAACCGATTGGACCAACCTAATCTCTTTAAACCAAACTAGAGTCTAATTTAAATAAATTGAACCAAACCTAAACAAACTACCGATCACAGCTTCTGGTTGAGCCTCTTTGCCTTCAATCGGGAGGTCGGCGGTTCGAACCTCCTCTCAACCTTTCTGCTGTTGGTTTTAATAAAACAATTTTTTTTTAATTAAAACTACTCCCCCTGCCTGATCGGTCACTAGAGTGGCCTGATCGGTCCAGTGACCGATCAGGCCAGACCCTGATCGGTCCATCAGTATACTGGACCGATCAGGCCACAGCCAGATCGGTCTCTGTGACCGATCAGGCCTGCCTGATCTTCTTCTTCTCCACGCCGACGAAACTTTTCTTTTCGCCATTACCGGCGCAATGAACAGAAGAGAAGACTCAAGATCTAAATGCTCTGATACCACTGTTAGATCTTGAGCATGAGATCGATTACAAGTGAATCGAATACCATTCTAGTCGATTGCGAAATACAAACAAACTTACAGTGATCGGAGATTTCCTTCTTGCTCTGCTTTCTTCTTTTGCTTGCTTGCTGTCACGAGAACATCACCGAGGATCGATCCCAATTAGCCACAAACCAAATCCCTCTCACTCGAGTAATGCTCCTTCGTCTGCTCGCGTGCCTTTGGATTGCATTTGGACGCAGCTTTTATAAGGGGAAGATGTCTCTTCCTCTACCTCCATCAATGGAGGTTTTAAATGTTATTAAGCGTTGGAAGATGAAGAGGAAGAGGTGCCTCTTCCTCTTCCGCAACTTCCTGTAACGCCAACAAGTATATAATCCACTTAAGGCAAGTTACACCCATGACCCAGTCACATTTTTCAGTCTCGGCATGCTTGGGTTCATCTCTGCCTCTGCATCCTAGAAGCCCGCCAAGAACCACATCTTATTTGATCTATCTTCCCTAATGATGACTCCCTGAGCTCATCAAATCGGGTTGTTACAGCTTGAGGGTTTTGCATGAGGCATGAGGGAGGGATTACTCGAGAGGGATAAGCTATAGTTTTGTATAAGATATACAATATTTAGTTTAAGCAAAATCAAATATGGTTCATTTGGTTCTTTAAACTGCATATGTGCTCACTTTATTCAGTTAACCTGCATATGTGGTTTGGTTGGATTGCATTTTAGAATGGGCACTTATAGAGGACCACATATGGGGTAGGTGACGCTGTTCCTGTTCCTAGTCGGACACTTGGATCACTTTCCAAACAATTCTTTGGTAATTTTAGGTTACTCTTTAACAGCTTCACCCTATTTAAATTAGTTCGGAAAATTGAGATAACAGATGATAACTGATATTTCTCATTAGTATTGTGGAATGCAATTTCTTACTATCTCTTCTTTGATTCTCTCCTCATCCTAGTGCCAGATAATGAGATTTTTTTAAGATTTCTATTAAAATGTAGATACTTCATGGGAGGAGGAGAACTGGCAAGCTCAGTATGGTCAAGTTGTTAGATCCGATGATGAGCATCAACCATCTTTTCCAGTTATTGATCTATGGGATTGGGAAATCATCACAGAGCCAGCAAAGAAAAACAATCTAGTGTACAAACTGATTGGAAGAACTGCAAGATGTTCCAATAGGCTTCATCCTTCTGTGCCTGCTGGAGGTGTTTTAAAAACTACTCCAATTCGCGAGGTTCATTTAGATTTGGTGCGTGTTACTTCAGGTCGGTATCTTTAAGTCTTTTTAGGGCATTGTTTCTGTTGTTGACCATTCCATGTATGCTAAATTGTTGATTCAATCTGGAAACATCTGTCTGATTTATTCATCTATATTCCTCTTAGTGATTATGATTAGCTTCCTTCTTACAGAGTGTGGACCTTTATAGAATTCATACAGAGTATGGACCTATTGATTTGTTGATTTCTGTTTCAGGAAAAGTTTATCGATTGAGGAGTCCAAACAGAAGATACTTGACTTCTTTATCATCATATGATTCTTCCAACCCCACTAAAGATTGGGGTTTCCCAGATCTTTATGACAATTTGCAGAATGGTATATCATCAGACACATTATCATATCCCAACTGTCAACCTAATCATGCAGATGAAGTTTGTGATATCTGGTCTTCTAAGCTTGACAATTTTCCTAACACACCAGAGAAGGTAAATGTATTCTGTCTTATCCTTGTCTATCTATTATTATATAAAACATAAACTTGATTTTATTCTCAAGGTAGATGCTGAATCTACATAACCAGGGATATTGGTTTACTATGTGGGAGGGTGGGCAATACATTAAACCTTCTAGATAAGTACAAGATTTCAATTTGAAACGTAAACATTAAGGCCGTGATTCCTATGAGAGAGTGAAATTGTGAGGGAGAGAATGAGACTAGAGAAATAAATTTATAAGAAAAGAATAAGAAAAACCATTCCTCATTATTCATTAAGAGAGAAATCTTTTCCACCCTGGAAGAAGAAAAGTGGGTTAGAAATTTGAATTTGTAAAATTGATTTTGTGAAAAATTTAAAAACAAAACTAAAAATTATTTAGTATTGCTCATTTTAATGGTTCTTAGATCAGTTGAATATAAATGATTTCTGGCTTCACAGTAGGAAGACAGGCTAAATATATTTGATAAGCTATTATTCTTTATGTAGGATAGAAATATTGTAGCCAATAAGCTTAACTAACTTTTATGGAAGTCGTCATGGTCTTCTAGTTGGATCTGTAATAGCCATCTGCTTATAATGTATACTTGATTTATGCTTGTGCCTCTAAATCCAGCACAAAAATGTAACTTATAAAGATCGAGCTGCCGCAAGAAGGATGCTATATGGTGATTTCAGTGTTGGTCCTGGACAAAAGAACGCGGAGAACAGATCATTTCATGAACCAACCTCATCTTCACAATATTCTGATCCAGAAGATGCTGCAGCAGAAGCCATAAAGTCATCGTTTGGAAGTGGAAGTTATTCCAGAAGAATTCTGAGAAGCATGGGATGGACTGATGTGAGTTTGATATTTGACTTTTTAACCATATAGGTAAACTATGTTCAAAGAATTTTTGCCGTACCATAGTTCTGAATGTCAAGCTAAGATTTACATTCAGTGTGAAATGAACATTTAGTTGCTATATGGTTCCTTTCTTATGTGCTCATATAATCTACATAAACCAAGATGAAAATTGTTAAATGAAGACACTTTGTAATCTGAAATTAAATATGTAGGTGCCCATCATTTGGTGAGTATATCAAAGACATAATGTTGATACTTGGTTGACAAATCTAGGTGCCTCTTAATTTCTTTCATTGCTTCGTGAATTAAGTGGTAGATGTTGTTGATTTGTGGTTTCTTGTCCATATCAATCTTGGGTAGAAGTTGTAGAAGAGCTCTATTACCATAAGAATCACTATGCTCTATTACCATAAGAATCATTATAATGTAATCTAAAATCTAATAGATCTGATAATTTTTGGGTGCTTTTTTCTTACCCTCAGTATTGCTAAAATCTAATAATTTTTTGTGCTTCCTTACGTACCCTCAGTTAATATAATTAAATGCGATTTACAACGTTTTACTAGTGATACAGCTTGGCAAGAGTTAAGTGATATGATTTGTGTAGCTTATTAACATTAACCATAAAACTAATGCCACTTTGTTATACATGAATTCTATATGCATCTGCATAGCTCACGAGTTATGCAGTGTTCAACATATTTTGCTTCCTCTTTAAAATACCTTGGAGGACAGCTATATCAACTAGTTAAATTGCTAGCTCACAATATGAAACTGTTCCAGCATCGCTTTGTGGCTAGTTCTCCTGTATAATTGAAGAATAACTTGATAGTAGGAACGGCTGCATACATTGACTATTTCTTTATTGGACTTTGCTTGTTGGTCAGCATGCTATTCCATTCACACTTGCTCTCTCATACTCTCATTTCAATCACACTTTTGCTGCTGATCCAAGTGCGATTTCTCTTGCACATCCAACTTCAATGCAAATTTCCGGGTGCTCTTTGTGCAAATGACATCCAGTTTCAGCATCAATACATAAATCTACTGAAAATTTTGTAGTTTGCTTATCTACATATGAAATTAATGCGTAACGCAATTCTGCTAATCTATTTGTTTTCTTTTTATTCATCCTCTCCATAGGGGGAGGCTTTAGGGAATAGCAGAAAGGGTATTTTGGAACCTCTTCGAGCAGTGGGTAACAAAGGTTATGCAGGATTGGGATGGAATAACCATATTAGAGATGCTAAATGATCTCCATGGAAGTCCGTCTTCGTGATCCAATTCCAAAATTTGGCCGTGCTCCAGCCTTCACGTCAGATATTTGCAAATCGGACCGAGTATTTTAGACGGTCTCTTAAGAGGTAGGAGGGTGAGTTTTTTTTCTTATAAGATGTATGTTCTTTTGTATTCTAGTGTAGATGTTGGAATTCAAGACATCCAACAATCTCAGCAAATACAAGATTGAAATGATTTATATAACAAGCGTCGATTTAGATAAAATTGAGTCTTGTAGATATAGGTACTTAATAGTTTATGGTAGATATTGTGATGCATTACTTTGTTTCACATTCTACTAATTTAGATGGGAAGGGCATGGAGGACGACGGTCTCGACGGTGAGGCCAGGGCCGAAGCCGAAGAGGACACCCCACTCGCATCCCTGGCCGGTGGTGGTGCATCCCTCCGCCACCGACCGCTTCCTCATCTCGTCCATGATGAATAGCACTGAAGCACTCTGCATGTTGCCATACTCCCTCAGCACATGCCTAGTCGCGGCTAGCTTCCCTGCCTCCAGCCCAGCACTCATTTCAACTTGGTCCACAATGGCTCTTCCCGCCTGGGTGCACAATCCAGAATAGCTCGTTCCAGTTTGAAACCCCCATTGGCGCGAAAGACACCTCCAGGCACCGTTGGATGTTCGCGCCAACTACAGCCGGCAGTTTACTCGCTAAGTGGAATGTCAACCCGATCTCCCTCAGGTGCCCTGCAACCATCTCCTCGCTCTCTGGCAGCATCACCTGTGCTGCCGAGGCCACTTCATAGATCGGCCTCTCTGTCTCCTTTGGGTCTGCACCGACAATCACCACCGCAGCACCGTCGCCGAAGAGGGCTTGTGCGATAAGGTTCTCAAAGTGGTGGTCGTCAGGCCCACGGAAGAACATCACGTTGAGCTCAGAGCACACCACCATCACACGTGCACCCTTGTTGTTCTCAGCCAGGTCCTTGGCCACCCGCAGCGCCGTCCCACCGGCATGGCAGCCGATGTTGTAGAGCATCACACGGCGCACCCGGGGTGACAGGCCGAGCAGCTGCAGCAGGCGGCAGTCGACACCCAGGAGGTCGACTCCTGCGGATGAGCTGAAGACGAGGTGAGTGATGTCGGAGGTCGGCTGCCCCCACTCCTTTATGGCCTTATCCGCGGCCTCCTCTGCCAGCCGTGGCACCTCTGCCAGCACAATCTTCTGTCTCGCATCGAACGACGGTGCCATGTACGCGCACAGCCCAGGGTTCTCCTTCAGTATCTCCTCCGTTAGGCACATGTGCCGCTTCCCGATCATCGACTTCTCACCTACACCACCAAAACACACAAATTTCATATGCAAAACCCCAAACTTACCCTGAACTCTAAAACCCATATGTGAAAAACTTACAAACGCGCTGAAACTTGTGCATCAAATCTGTCTTGTGCTGAGAATTTGTGATACGGAAGTAGTATTCAGGATACTGCATCTGGTCGACCACATTGGAAGGGTTGGCTGTTCCGATCGCAAGGATAGCTGCGGGGCCGTTGGCTGCTTTGCCGGAGGCATCTATGGTAGCCATGGACTTAGAGAAAGCAACTTACTTTTACTGGTGCTTGAACTTAAGAAAGCTGGATGAATCAATGAAGAAACACTCCCTTAGTATTTATAGAGAAGAGAATGAATCATAATCCATGTGCTACTAGCTGAAGATTTATATATGCCACTAAGGATGCCCAGGGTTACACTGCAGTGGTAGAACATTCATGTATTCTCTCAAATATATACGGTTCGATTTTCAACTACAATATATTGTAGAGTATTTGTCTCCAGTGGAATGAAAAATTAGGATGTTAGATTGCTAGTCCATCACTTGTACTTTCAAATTTATTTTGATAGTTGGTGAGAAATTTTTATGAAATTGGACCGATTATCTCCGGAATTAATTGATTTGAATATCTAAATTATTAAAAAATAAATAAATAATATGTCTTTACAGTGATACAGTGGTAAAATATTACCAGAAACAATAAGAGAAATTGAATAACAAATGAGAGAAATATTTTATAAGTTAACTTCTGATCCGGTAGATAAATCAGGAGAAAGATTATCAACTTTAAGATTTATCATATATTCAACCATGGGTTTTTTTTCCTTGCATTAGACTCAAGACAAAATTGAATGAAATCCAGTGAACAAGATCTGGTCATGACACTTAAAATAATAGGATTTGGTGAGGTGGACTCTAAATAAGGATTTTATTATTTGAGAAGATTACAAGATTTTGTTATAATAATGAGATAATAATAATCTTTGATTATTATAAGCTTTTCCTTAGTGGTATGCGTGGTAACGCTATCAACCAACTACCAACTCACCTACACGCCACACGTCAGTCTTAGGAAATGGATATATATATTTAAAAATAGATATTTATGAATGGAGAACTCCACATCAGCAAAATAAATAATGAAATATCAAATATATATATATATATATTAAAAAAAAACTAGAGAGACTTGGACAAATCAGGGAAAGCCAACTGCCACTTGAAAGAGGTATTAATGCCAACATCTTTCAATCTACCTTTGCGTGTTTACAAGTTTAGTAATTCATGAGAGTGGACACTCAACTTTCAATAATATTTGAAAACTACATCTATGTCTACAGACTATGATACTACAGTTGTCAGACTTTTATAATTTGATACCTAATTATGATATATTTATAAATTATTTTTTTTTTCCAACCATATGATGTTAGGTTTCCAGGTCACCTATCGTAAGCACTTCTTGATTTACCCTAACGGTTGATGAAAAATTTTCATAAAACTTGATCGATTATCCTAGATTCAATGTTATTTGATTTATCTTTTTTTTAAAAAAAACACATCTAGTTCAGACTTGGTGCCACGGTTAAGGTGTAATTGGAATTTTCGAGTATCGTGGTTCGATCTTCTATTGGGGCATACGTCAAGCTTAAATTTTATGAAAATTTTGGGTTGAGTAGCTATGGGCAACATACTCATAGGCGAAAAAAGCCCACGAGTTTATATGTATAAGCAACGTATTCGGTGTTGGAACGAACTTATAGGGACAATGAAGATTGCAAGGGTTAGTTGTTGACGCCTTGATACTGTGCTTCCGAGATACACCCTTGGAGGTCGATGAAAATTTTCCATCACAAGACCAGTCGCCTCCAAAATTAATTGGGTCATAAGAATAAAAAATCTGAGTTATAAAAATAAAATAAAAAGACCCACAAGTTTAGACTTTCATAGGATTATCAACCTCATCTCATGAGGAGTGAATTAGACACAACAACACCTAGTAAAATTAGACATCGATTGCTTCGAAGAGGTAAGAAATAATCCCCCATATTCTTTAGTTCTTCTCATTTCCTCTCGAGGATTGATTTAACTTAAGCATTGGAGAGACCTCGTGAGATTATTCACGGCGCCTTCTAACATTTCTGACGCCCTCTAAGGCTGCGTTTGGTACGTTTATTTTTCATTTTCATTTTCCACAGAAAATATGATTTTTCAGAAAACGTGTTTGGTTTGTATTTTCCAGACTTGTTTTTCAGAAAAAGATATAGTATTTTCTGGAAAGCTAGAGAATGAAATTAAGTCATTCTCTAGAAAATGAGAAAATATGATTTTTTTAAAAATAAAAATAAAAAATAGAATAAATCAAACGTTTTCTAAGATTTTTTCCGAAGAGTCATCGTCTGACTTAGCCTTCTATCTCAACAATATTTTTTAGCAGCATCGTATGACTTTAAGAAAGAGAAAGAAAAGCCAAGATTTTTTCCGAAGAGTCATCGTCTGACTTAGCCTTCTATCTCAACAATATTTTTTAGCAGCATCGTATGACTTTAAGAAAGAGAAAGATAAGCCGAATTGACTTGGTTAAAAAGCTAAGGCAGATAATTGGAGACAAATTGTGGGTTTCAACTATTGTGAGACTACAACACAATGTTAGGCATTTTCTCTCTATTGAAGCACTACAGCACAAGATCACAAATTCAAATCCAAATCGTAGAAATAACCTCTAATAAAATTATAAAGTAAAATTGCATATAATAGATGTTGAAGTTGAAGATAATTATGCTAATACAATTTAATTTCAACTTATTTATTGAGTGACTTGGACTAACAATTTTAGATTGTTAAGTAGGAAAGAATTGTTTGGAATGATTGAGTTGACTGAAAAGACATGAGCTACTTTATATGCCAGAGTGCAGAGTCTAAGTGCAGACTTCCTAGTACAGAGTCTAATTGCAGACTCCTGATTTGGAGGCTCTCGAGTTAGACTCCGTGCAGACTCCCAACTTAGAGGGTCTCGAGTGTAGAGTTCGAGGGCAGATTCCAAGTGCATATCCCTGACTTGGAAGCTCCCGAGTATAGAGTTCGAGCGGAGACTCCCAACTTGGAGGCTCTCGAGTGTAGAGTTTGAGTATAGAGTCCAAGTGTAGACTCCCGACTTAGAGGCTGCCGAGTCCGACTCCCGAGTGTAGACTCCCGACTTGGAGGCTTCCGAGTTCGACTCTCGAGTGCAGACTCTCGACTTGTAGAATCTGAACTGGAGATTCCTGAGTGGAGAGTCTGAGTTGCAGGTTCCTGACTGGACACTCCCGACTGCAGGCTCCTGATTCTAGGCTCTCGACTGGAGACTCTTGAGTGTAGAGTCTAAGTTGTAGGCTCCCGATTGGAGACTCCCGACTGTAGGCTCCCAATTGGAGACTCCTGAGTGCAGAGTCTAAGTTATAGACTCTCGAGTGAAAACTCTCGACTCCAGGCTCCTGACTAGAGACTCCTGAGTGTAGAGTCTAAGTTACAGGCTCTCGAGTGGAGACTCTCGACTCCAGGCTCCTGACTAGAGACTCTTGACTCC
The DNA here is from genome assembly GCA_024364735.1 of Boesenbergia rotunda. NCBI lineage: Eukaryota > Viridiplantae > Streptophyta > Magnoliopsida > Zingiberales > Zingiberaceae > Boesenbergia > Boesenbergia rotunda. The sequence goes on along the minus strand of JAGFNQ010001671.1, from coordinate 828,874 downwards.
AGGCTCCCATGACTAGAGACTCCTGAGTGTAGAGTCTAAGTTACAGATTCTCGAGTGGAGACTCTCGACTGCAGACTCTTGACTAGAGACTCCTGAGTGTAGACTCTAAGTTGTAGGCTCCCAATTAGAGACTCTCGACTACAGAGGAAGAAAGAGTTGTTGAGGGCTGCGTAATATAGTTTCCTTAAAACAGATTCGTCCTCCTCTGACTGTGCTTTGAGGTTATCATGGATGTCCATTTTCCAAGATACAATAGCAGAACTTCATGCATAACCAAGCATTGGTTGCCCATGATGAATTGAGAAAGTACTCAATTACTATCACGGGTATTTTATCGAGCAAAAGATGCACGACAAAGAGGATGAGAGAGAGGGGGGACACAGGTCGATAGCCAAGTTATTAATTGGTTTCACGACAAAGAGGCATATTGGTTGAGGATGAGAGAGAGGGGGAACATAGGATAAGAAAGAGCATTCCCCCTCTCTCTCATCCTCTTTGTCGTGTATCTATTGCTCAACAGAATACCAGTAATAACAATCGGGTACTTTCTTAGTTCGCCACGAATAACCAGTGGTTACCTTTGCACGTGGCTCTGCTATTGTATATTGGGAAATAGATATCCATCATAATCTCAAAGCACAATCGAAGGAGGACGAAACTGTTTTAAGAAAAGTGCATTACGTAGGCCTTAACAACTCTTTCTTTCTTTGTAGTCAAGACTCTTCAGTCGGGAGCCTGTAGTCGAGAGCTTGTAACTTAGACTCTACACTCACGGGTATCCTGAACCTACTAATATGCTTTAAAACTTTCAATGTGGGATTAAAATCTCATTCAAAATGAAATTTCTTTTCTCTCTATCTCTTTTTCATTCACTTATATCCAATAATAGATACAGTATAATCTGATCCTTTTCAAAATCCTGTATTAATGAGAGCGGACTGCCCTGTATCACCTAGTCTTTATCAAACCTACAAATACTGACAGGGAAACCATCCAGTCACAATCAACTTGATGCAATCTGACTAGTTACTGTTCTCATTCCCCACCCCATTCCTGTTCCTGCTACTGCTACATATTCTGAAACAAGCAGTAAAACATGTAATCGAGAGGTGAAACACAACCCATGCAGCTTTTGACTAGACCAAGCAATGGCAAGTGGTAATCAGCAGCTGAAATCAAATGGCATGAAGGTGCAAGAATCCATGGAAGAGATGGACCAGGCAAAGCTGCTGTCAGCTCAGACATGAAGGAGGACCTGTGGATTGGCCATGTGGGTGGGGCATTCCTGCCTTACTTGAAATTCATATAGTGGGCTCCCACACTGCTCCATAATACAGTAGGGTTCAGGGAATAGAGCAGATGAATGTTTGCTCCCTAGGACTATGCATGTTGTATGTGTGACGTAGCGGCAATTATTAAATTCATCGATTCATGCACGAATATCAGAATTAATTTTCTAAAATCTATTGATTAGGCAAAAGAATATCAAAAAATAGGAATGTAAACTTATCGTTCCCAAAGAAAGAGACTGTGGAAATAGCAGATATCAATAATCAACAAAACTATCTCAAAATAATTAAATAGACCCAAAATCCTATTTGCAAAAGATGGAAATACCGTTGAACCCTAAAAATTGAAAATTACTAAAAAAAATAATAAAAATGTTCGGAGCCTCCGAATATATCCTAAATGATATGTTTTAGATCCAGTACTAGTCCGTTAGGAGTTTCATCAGGTAACAAATATAGATATATGAACGAGTTTCGATTCATCAAAATTAGCTCTACTGTTCCCTATCAATGTGGCTCTTTCTCAAAAGAATGATGGGTCAACTGTAGTTTGCAACACTAGACATCCTTGCCTGATAGTCGAAAAGGTCATGGTTATTTGAACTAAAGCACCTCATGCCATAGATAATGTGTTGTATCATCGCGATAATGTGTGTAAGCATATTTGCATATTGTTGCAACTAGATGAATATGTATTTGAAGGTGTCACTACAAGAAAATTAGTCTATTGTGGCTATTAGAGTTGTCGAATGCAAACTAAGCTTCATTGCACAAGATCTGTAGGAAGGTGAAGAAATTGGTTAGGAAATCTATGGATGAGGAGATGAAGACAAGGGCAAAAGTGTTTTTCGCTTAAAGTGGGTTGCAAAATCAAATTCATTTAAGACAACTTCAAATTCAAAAAACTATTGGTGATGTTGGGGAGCTTAGGGGCTACCGTGCTTCCTAAATTTAGTTGGTGGACGGAATGTGGGGCCGACTGTCTATCTTAGGATTAGTCAGGTTGTAAGATTTGAATACCTGGTATAAGAAAAGAAAAAAAAAGTAAGACTCATCACAAAAAGGTAATCTCAACGATTCGAAATAAACTGCATCAATACTTTTGCTCTAGTTGATAGAATGGAGGGGCTATTCAATTTGTTGTTGCTCATGTTGTTCATTTGAAGCTAGAAGCCTAATAACTTGACATTTCTAATTGGAAAAACTATAAAAATTTATGTTGAACAACCACAAGGCTATTTATCATTTTCGATAAGTTCTATATGGTCTCAAACAAGCACCAAGAGAATGAAATAGTAAAATCTATACTTCTTCAATCAATCATTTTCATAGAAGCACAAGTGAGCATTCTCTTTTTGTGAAGAAGGTAAAAAATTCTCATTGTTTGCTTAAATGTTGATGATCTTATTTACATGGGAGACAAACATAAAGGATTTTAAGCTTGTTGAAAAATAGTGAGATGATATATAAACTTAAATTTTATGAATACTTTATCAAATTAGGAATAATTTAAATACAACCATTTAGGAAGCTAACTATGGTGATTTTAGGGTGTGCACAATTTGTGTACTATAGATGCCCTAACTTGGTAGTCCAAAGTTATTGATGAGCAATTGAAGTGGTGAAAACTATTAAATAATTATAGCATGGAAGCAAGTAGAGGGATAATGGCCATAAAAAGTTTATAGAAGTTTTAAGTCGACAACTTGTCAATCTAACCATGATCCTACACTTTGGTTAAGTTGTATTTACATCGACTAAACTCCTCTCACCTTCATCTACTCTTCCCAATTTCCTTGTCACAACTTTTAGTTCACCCCATTGTGATTCAAACTTACAAACACATGTTGTTACTCCATGCTAGACTACCACTAGCCCGGCCAAGGATTGAGCCATGCACATATGTTGCAAACCAATTGTTACCCTCCAAATAATCATAATGTGAGTAAGCTCAATACCGATATCATCAGCGACCCATAATCCTACACTTTGGTTAAGTTGTATTTATGTCCACCAAACTCAACCCAATTTTTAATGGCGAACGAGATAGCGATTATCTTACGGGCTATAGCGATTATTTTGCGGGCTGAAGAGAAGGAGGATTTGTAGAAGAAACAAGAAGAAAAATTATCGTCCTCTAGGTTTTCTAAAAAAGTAAATTTTATATAATAACAGAGGATAATCCCTGAAACAAATAAACAGATGTTTATATAGGTAAACCCTAACTCATAATAGGTAAAACTACCAAAAATATCCTAAATATAAAAAATAGAAATTATCAAAAATAGCAAAGAGATGTTCGGAGCCTCCGAAAAAGTCCTAAACGATATTTTTCATATTTGAAATCTTGCCGATTATAGGTTCTCCCATAACAAATCTAGGTTTCTGAACGAGCTTCGATTCAAGTCAAACAATGCCTCGTTATGATATCCAAATAAAAAGTTATGACTTTTTGAAGTTTGAGAGATCTTCTTGGGCCTATCCGGCATCATCTACCCAATCCTAGTCAAAGTTTGCCTTCACCCCATTGGGATTCACCCTTACCTACTCATGTTGTTACTCCCTACTAGACTATCACTATCTAGGCCAAGGAAGCCATGCACATGTGTTGCAAACCAATTGTTACCCTTCAAATTATCACAATGCGAGTGAGCTCAATACCGCGATATCATCATCGACCCATGATTCTACACTTTGGTTATGTTGTATTTACTTCGACCAAACTCAACCCAACTCCCTAGTCAAACTTTGAGTTCACTCCATTGCGATTCACCCTTACAAACACCATGCTAGCTAGACTACCACCATAGCTAAATTATGAGACTATACTACTAGCTAGGCCAAGGGGAAAAGATGATGATCTATCTTGATTGAGTTCTATCTCTTTGTAAGATTTCACCTTTTTCTTTTACTACATTTCTATTGCGCATGATAATTAAAAACAAGTAATGTATTCATTCAACTTTACCGCGTACTATATTTCCATTTTCTTCCTCTCCCACATAATTATATATGCTTCTTTCCCCCCTTATTTCATGCTGTGCAGTACTTTTCCCCAGTAGCCACCCTTCCACAATCCAGTCAAGGATTTGGTCCTCTCCCTCTCTCTCTCTCTCTTTAACTTTCAACTGATTAAAATCTCCCAAAACCAACAAAAAAGAGAGAAAATTATTTCTCTCTTTTATTTTATTTGTTTAATCAATTTGCAGTTGTTTTATCCCTGCAAGAACAGATCAGAGCTGCCACTGCTGCTGGCCGCTGAAAGCAAGAGCTCAGACTGAGGAAAAAGAGCTATAGCAGATCTCACAGAGGTATGTATGTACACCTTCTATCTCTCTCTCTCTTCTTCTCACTTTACAGTCTTCTACAGTCGCAGAGATGGTTCATTTCCAGGTCTTTGCTTCCTCTGTCCCTTTCCCTTTTCTCCTCCTCCCTCACCCTGATTGAGTTCTAGGTTAAAATAATCGTAACCCTAATCATGATGGCCACGAGCGAGCTTCTAAAGATAGTATGACATGCAAAATGATGATTTTCTTGTAGTGTAATTTGAGTTTGATGGTGGTTTTAAGGGTAAAATGGCGTCTTCGTCCGGCTCGCCATGCGCGGCCTGCAAGTTCCTGAGGAGGAAGTGCATGCCGGGCTGCATCTTCGCGCCGTATTTCCCGCCGGAGGAGCCGCAGAAGTTCGCGAACGTGCACAAGATCTTCGGCGCGAGCAACGTCACCAAGCTGCTCAACGAGCTGCCGCCGCAGCAGCGGGAGGACGCCGTGAACTCGCTGGCCTACGAGGCGGAGGCCCGGGTGAAGGACCCCGTCTACGGCTGCGTCGGCGCCATCTCCGTCCTGCAGCGCCAGGTCCAGCGCCTCCACAAGGAGCTCGAGGCCGCCAACGCGGAGCTGCTCCGCTACGCCTGCAACGTCGACGTCCCCATCGGCATGCCGCCCCCGCCGCCCCCTCCTCCGCTGCCCGCCGCCCTCGCCTACTGCAGAACCGACTTTGCCGCCGCTAGGCCTCGCAACGGAGGAGCCTCACTATCTCCTCCTCCCGGGATGCTCGATCCCTGGCCCGACGCCGGCAGCTTCTCAGGCAGCTGCAACCCTGCCGATCATCCTGATGATCATGCAAACCAAGGAGACACTGATAGCGGCATGTGATCACAAGCTTGCAGGGGCATTAATTATATTAATCATCACTATCCTAATCATTAGTATTCCTAATTTTCATCCAAACTTTGCAGCTATCAATTATTTCAGGTGATGAATGAATGAATGAATGAAGATCCCTAGGGTTTACATCATGTTCACTAGCTAGGATGATTGAAAATTATTTCATTGATCAACCCTACTAAGAACTCAAATATATATATATATATATATTTTAAACTTGCACTATGTATATCTATCAATCCTGGAAGGATTGGTCTAGCTCCATAAAAAATTTTCATTTGTGATAAATTCAGAAGCATTTATAGTGGACGACCCAACAATCCAACTTCTTAGGTTTGTAATTTCATTGGTAGTTAGGAATTTAACCATGGGTACTTGATAGATTATATGGACGCTCTACAACTAGTATTCCAGATGTAAGAAGTTGATAATTTAAGCAAATCCGAGAAGATGAAAAAAAAAGTCTATTTCTAGAATTAATCGGGCAAAATCGGTACGTTTGAATTATCAAAAAGAAAAAAAAAATATAAAAGAAAAAGAGGTTCACATGGTGTGTGAAATGGATATGTGCACTCACAAGAAGATGATATATTGAAAGGTGTTGAGATTGTTCATTGGTCTTTTAAGAAGAGGATAGTACAGTAGGAATAGTTCCTATAGAGAATAGGGGTGGTGACCTATAGGTCACACTTCATTCTTGGATCCAAGACTAAAGAGAGTTGTTGCTCTTCCTTTTGAGGGGAAACATAGATAATTTTTGAAACCTTATTATTGAAGATTTGATAGGGTTTCTATGTTTCACAACCAAAAGTTATAAGCTTATATAGAGCTTGCCTATCAAAACATTAAGAGGAATTTCAAGAACAAGATCATTTGTTTCGAGTGATCGATGTGCCACATAGAAGACACACCGAACTAGTCCGCCCTTGGGAAAGGTAGGATTTGGTCGAAAGAACGACACAATTCTAAGCTCATTATAGGAGAAAAACTATTGACAATTTTCGGCAACCTGTGTGATGTGATTCAAGCCTTAGTGCAAACATAAAGTAGGTTGCTTACAATGCGATCCACCAATAAATATCCATACATACATACCATCAATCTAATAATTTAGTACATATAACAAAGTCTAAAATCCAACACCCATCACATCAATAATACATAATAATTTCAAATTATGCAACATGAAAGAAGGAACACAATATTCCTTGTCATGCTCAATCAATAAGAACAATCTAAAAACGAGCATTGGAGTATTATCTAAAAATGGGAACACAACATTCCTTGCTACACAAGTTAAGAATACTTACCATAATTCGATGGATGGTTATTGTCTTCTTAAGAATGTTACAAACCTTTGTTTATAATTTCCATAAATGGACAAACCTTCAGTTAGGCCGAAGATTCAACCTAGAACTAAATTCCTATTCTAGAATCAAGCTTAGATGTGTAGGATGTCTAAGGATAGTGTCGGATCGAGGTGGACGAGCAAGAGGAGGGGGGGGGGTGGGGTGAATTGCCGCTGTAAAATAAAAATAAATCATTTGTGCGACTCACAAAAATTCCAGATTAGTTGCTACAATTAAATAAAATAAGCATAAACTAATTCAATTAGTAGAAATGTACTTGGTTGCAACTTAGGTGGTTGCTAATCCAAGACAGTTGAAGCTCACTATCAAAATTTCCTTCTAGCGGAGAAACCTTTTACAAACTTGGAAGCACAAGAAGCTAGAAAACAAGAAAGAATTCGTTTTAGTTGATTGATGATTTGAAACTGAGCTCTGGGGTCTATTTATAGCCCCGGTCAGTTCTATCCGTTTGCTAACTTGGCACTATAGGGGCGGCCAAGTGCTTGAGGGCGTCTGACACGTGGCTTGGGTGTTATCCGGTACACAACGATCGCAAACGACTAGCTAGGTGGATAAAATAGACTCTCGGGTGCCTGTATGCACAGGGGAGCCCGAGTGCTCGAGCTCCCCTATGCATACGATCGCCCGAGTGCCCCTATGCATAGAGGCGCCCGAGTCAGGTTTAGTCAGTAGCTTGCTGACCAATCTCCAACTGGTCTTCTTGGGCGATTTCTGGTCAACCGGAGTTAGGCTTATCCGAACCCGACTCAAGCCTTTCGCCCCTCGAGCGTCCTTCCTTCCGGCTTCTCATCCCTCGGACGTCTCGCACATTGGCGTACTCTTTCACAGCTTCCGCGTCCCTAGGATTCACCGAGCCCGTTGGCTCACTTCCCCGTGCAATTTTTCTCGTCTACTGCATCTTACGCTTGACTTCCTCCGCTCCTAAGCTCCTGCACACTTAGACAGAGGGATCAAAATCACAACATGACCTAACCTAACTTGGTTAATCACATCAAAATCAACCGGGGCACCAACAGATAGGAATCCATTTGGGGTAGCAACTTTTTTCAATCACTAATCAACTACTTGTCTATCATCAATCGATTGCCGTTCTTGACCACGACCACTTCAAAGGTCCTATTTGTTTATGTTGTGATGCATCTCGCAGTCCACACCCTGATAGTCCTTGTAAACATATCTGTGTGAGTCTATGCAAGACCGCAAGCAAATGTGATGTAGTCCAGGAAGCTCAGGTAGCATTTGGTTTCCACTTTCTATCCTTGTTTTCTGTTTTCATTTTTTGAGAAAATGTATGGGGGCGTTTGGTTTGCTCCATTTTCTATTTTTATTTTTTTAGAAAACTATATTTTCTCATTTTCTGGAAAATGACTTTATTTCATTCTTTAGTTTTCCAGAAAATGCTATATCTTTTTTCTGAAAAACAAGGCAGAAAAATACAAACCAAACACATTTTACAAAAAATCATATTTTCTAAAGAAAATGAAAATGAAAAATAAGCGTACCAAACACAACCGTAGTTTTCTAGAAAACGTATTTGGTTTGCATTTTTCACATCTGTTTTCTAGAAAAAGATATAGTATTTTCTGAAAAACTAGAGAATTAAATCAAGTTATTTTCTAAGAAATGAGTAAATGTGATTTTCTAGAAAATGAAATAGAAAACGGAGCAAACCAAATGCTCCCTCAGATCTTCTCGATCTCGAAAGCGCACACAGACTCCAAAAGGTGGCGGGATTGGGAACAATTCCTTTTGGTACATCCCTAGGAAGACTAGGTCCTCATAGACTCTGAAGATGGCGGGATTCCCCTTTGGGTATATCCCCGAGAAGAATAAATCCTCATGGACTCTGAAAGGTGGCATGATTGGAAACTATCTTTTGGTACATCCCTAGTAAGGCTAAGTAACTCTGGACTTAGAAGTACACAGACTCGAAAGTGTTGGATCGGATTGAATCGATAGGGGGGGTGAATATCGATCGTAAACATTTTTGGAAAAAGAGAGTAATTGCGCAGCGAAAATAGTAAAAACAATCACTAAATCGCTAACACGGTTTGATTTTTACTTGGTTCGGAGTCGCGGTCGGCTCCTACTCCAAGGCCCACGGTCCTTGACCGTTTACGATGAGCAATTCTATACCTTCATAAAAGATTACAAGTTGGAGTACAAATATAGAATTTAAAATGAAATTACAGCACAAAAATGACTTTTACCGATGACCGGAATAGTTGGAATTTCGGAGCAGCGGGTTGTTGTCGGCGCTTGAATCGTGAGTACGGAGCTTGTCGGATCGTAGTGCTTGAGCGAAAGTATCGAAAGCAATTGATATTGAAGCCTTGGGGGTGAACCTCCTTTTATAGTTGTAGCTGGGGCGCCTGTGTTGAAGGGGGCGATTGACACGTGGCCTCCTCTGCGCGAACCTCAATCCGCAGACTTGACCAGCGCTTACCCCTTCAACTGGGCGCCTGAGCTGTCTGGGGCACCTGTGTTAACACAGGTGCCTCAATGACTTGGTCCAGAGGCTTGTTAGCTTTGAATGCTTGGAGTAGCCTTGCATTGGGGCGCCTGTCTCAACACAGGCGCCTAGCCCAGTGAGGCGCCTCACTCCATTGAGGTGCCTGAATGCAGAAACTTCATCCATTCGTTCCTGTAACCAGGGTTAGTTCCAAAACACAAGAAGCATATATAAATGACATATTAAACCATGATTTATAGCCTAAGTTGTCTTGGTTCAGACTTTGAGCTTCCCAAATAGAACCCTAGGTTGAACCGATGCCTAATGTTCCTTTATACGGGGAACGCGTCCTCACCTACTCCTCTTGGGAGAATTTTGTTGGATCTTGGATGGCTAGAGAGGGGGGGAGGGGTGAATATAGCCAGACACAAAAATGACTTTCACTTTCGAGCTCCTGCACTTAGGGTTAGTAGCACAGCGGAAGCAATACAAAGTATAACAGCAAAAACAAAGTGCAAAAACTAAAAACAAACCAAAACGCTAACAAAGAGGATTTACAAGGTTTGGAGATAACTTACCCCTACTCCTTGGCGTGCCCATGAGGTGGGCGATCCCTTGATCGTCGGCAGATCAAGCCCCGGAAAATCTGGATAAAATGCAACCTCCTTCTCGGTGGAGTAACCTCTCCACAGCGTTTCAACAGGATGTAAGTATTAAGCACAATGAAACACAAGAAGGAATCATACAGAGCACTTAGGATAGCAAGAACACAAGCAAACTCCTCACCGAGCTTCACTCAGCACAGATCTCACGCAAGAACTCCCTTCATCGTGTCTTCTCGCTGATGGACTCGCCAAGCTCCTTGTTTCTTCCAAGTGCTCAAGTAACAGAAGGTTGCTCAAGGTTCACAGTTGCTTGATCAAGAGATGAATCAAAGTTGTCGCAAGCACTCAAGAGTTGTAGCAGAAGCAAGGAACTCTTTCTCTTCTCCACTCCTCAAGACTTTTAAGCATCTGGCCTCTACAGCTCACATCGCCAGCCACCAAACGCTCCACTACCACTGCCCAGCTACCTTGACCTCTCCTGGACTCCCTGAGCACCCTCAGCCGAGCCCCAGTCGAGCCCCAGGTCTGTTGCCAGCAGCCTCAGCATTCGTTGCAACCTGAGAAGAAGAAACAAACAAACCTGCTCAAGGGAAAGACTCCCATTGACCCTCCTTGAGTGTTTGAATCCATTCCTGTCACCTGCACACTTAATCAGATCATTAGAGCAGCAAATCAACAGAGGATCAAATATCAGAAGATTCTGAACAAGTATCAGTAGTGTATCAGTAGCAATCAGAACATGATCAGAGCTCTGACAGTGCTTTTGAATTAAAGCTGTCAGCTACTGATCGGTTACCGGACCGATCAGAGGGACTCCTGATCGATCACCAGACCGATCAGGCTCTAGCCTGATCAGTCCCCAGTGAGGAAGGCGATATCGCGAGCTCATCTTTGATCGGTCACCCTGACCGATCAAGTACTGGGGATCGGTCACCAGTCCGATCCATCAGCTGAGTGCAAACCTTTAGCTTTCGCTTGCCAACCCCACTGATCGCTTACCAGACCGATCAGAGCACTCCCTGACCAATCAGGCTCTATCCTGTTCGGTCATAGTGAGGAACCCGCGACATTTGATCGGTCCAGCAAACCGATCAACGATTTCTCCCAAGGCTACTGACCTCTCCTTGACCGTTCACCAGACCGATCCAGAGCTCTCCCTGATCGGTCACCAGTCCGATCAGGAGACGATTAGTAGCCTAACAAAGTCACTGTATGCCCCCTGATCGGTCACCAGACCGATCAGACATTGCTGGATCGGTCACCAGACCGATCCACGAGAGAACTCCGTGCCAACTTCCCTGATCGGTCATCAGACCGATCCAGGCAAGGCCAAACCCATTCTAAGTCAAGAGAACTGGCTCCCAACCTCTCCTGACTCGTGCTCAGTCCCTCGGACCAAGACTCCGTGCCCAGTTTCACTTACCGGGACTTTAACCTAGCCCTCCAAGCTAGGACCTGACCCTCCAAGCCAGGATTTCTTCCAACCTAGCCCTCCAAGCTAGGACTTTTCACACCTAGCCCTCCAAGCTAGGAATTTTTCACACCTAACCCTCCATGTTAGGACTTTTCACACCTAGTCCTCCAAGCTAGAACTTTTTCCATGCCAGCGTGCTATCTCCCCATCCACCTGGACTTAATCCGAATTCAGCCAAACTTAAATCGGTGTCAAACACCAAAACAACAATCAGGGTCAAACTGCATCAACAATCTCCCCCTTTTTGTTGTTTGACAACCCGATTTAAGTTTAGACATTAAATGATCAATTGAAGGCAGTTCAATTATCGTAAGGGAATCAAAGTCTTCCCCCTACAATAACCCTAAACTTAATCAACCATTATCTCCCCCTTTGTCAAACATCGAAAATGGCATTATTATTAAGTTTAAACATACCTCCCCCTCAAACACGGGTCTCTCCCCAACCCCAAAATAATCAAAGTATAGTTTTTAAATCGCATATGAGAGGCATATACCATAAATGTATCCTGACAACAATGTATATGCATCATACGACAATAAGTGTGAATTGCACATGAAATCATTTACAGAATTATATCATGATCAAACATGTATATATTTCATATGACAAGTAAGGAATGCAGCTGTATCCGATATATAATCCTGATTGGTCTCTGTGACCGATCAGGTTCATTGATTATTTGATACAGAAATATTTCTTGTTAGTCTGGGGAGCGATCAGACTTCAGAAAAATTTCTGAAACTCTGATACGTTCCTGATCAGACTGCATTAACAATTGACATTCCACAACAGGGATGTTGACTCTATTGATATTCGTCATTTCAGAAAACTTTCCGAAACACGACATTAAGAACAAGAGTCATGACTCAACAAACCCTCTCTTATGAATTTGAATATTCCAACATAGGTTTGTATCAAATCAGCATTTTAATACTTGATGTTTCAGAAAAATTTCTGAGAATCAAGGGTTTTAAAAATTCCTACCTTTCTTTGAACACTTGAACAAACTTGTACTCACTTAGTACTAGGTGTGTACCAATGGAGGATCAAGTATATTTCAATTGCACTTGGTTTGTATCAGATTTGTGTGCATCAGTATGATCAAATAATCTGATACAACTTGATGAAATGGGATCGGACTGAGGAGTAGTCTGATACCTCTGATCAGTGTTGATCTGATCTGTCACCAGACCAATCAGGGTGAGTCCTGATCGGTCGGTGGACCGATCAGGTCTGATACAGAATGTTTTCTGAAACTGATCAGTTTCAGAAACAAGTTCGTTTCAACTCTTAATCACTCTAATCCCTAATACAATCAGATTTACTCCCTAAATGAGTTCCATTAACCATAATTCATTTAATCAAAACAAGCAATCTGATTCGGGTCCCTTAACTATGCTTCATTTGATATCAATAATCAAGAATTTCTATGGATTAAAGTACCAACACTAGGTTTGAATGATCAGTTATGTTCTAAGTATGTTCTTGTTTATTCCTAACAATCTTGATAATCCAATCTACACTTAAGTACTAATACCTTAGTGATCCAATTAATATTAGGCATATGGATGACATTAGGTTTTATACCAGTCAAGTGGGAAAACAAAACAAGTCATGGAACTTGAAACATCATGAACTATGTGAGCATGCTGTTTTTAAACAAAATTGGTATCATACATTAAGGTTAATCACACAAACAGTAAGATCATGGCATATTCAACTAAGTTCATCTCCAAAATATTAAGTAAAACTTAAGCCTAAACCTTAAGCTCATGTTCTTTGTTTGGTGATGCCTTATTAGTACAAACTATGTGTTAATCCTTGTTCTTTAGCATGCATTCATGTTGTATAACATATACAAGAAAATGGACTCCTTAGGCTTGACATAAGGCATATCATAAACCATGAATTGCAGGAGAACATAAATTGCAATAATAAACCTAATTATCCTAAACAATCCATGGCAAGAGTAAGTTATATGTCAACCTAAACAATTCATGTGAATATTTTTTTTCCTCAAAACTTGTTTATTTATTTTGAAGCATGGATATACTATCATTCGTTGCATGATAAGTTTCCTTATTGCCCAAATGAGATTTCATAAATCACTAGCCAAGGGATCATCTTGTTATAAGAACTAAGACAATGAAGCTCAAAGTATTTAATTTGAATTTTCCATAAGCAACCATGTGAATGACAATTTTTTTCTTTGGTCATGGGTTTGGACCACCAAATATCAACCTCCCATGTTGATAGATGCTCCCCCTTAAATAATGCTTATACAATTCGAAATATTGAGGTTTTAGGTACCCAAATTTTGGGACCTAATGAACTTTCAATGAAAGACTTTGGCACCCATGCCTTAGTCATTTTCTTTTTGGCTTTTTGAATCTTAGAATTTTTTGATGATCTAAAATGTGTTATAGACATTAGTGACATGATACTAGGTTCTCTAGGTCGGTAACCTATACCAGCCTTGTTGTAAACCGCCCTTTGGGAGTTTAGTATCATGTCTAAGGTTTTGGAGCTAGTTGAGAATTTCTCAAGAACATTCTTGAGATTTTCAACTTCACTCTTTAAGTCCTTATTTTCATTTTCAAGGATCTTAACATGCAAGTCATCAATTACCTCATCCTTAGAGGTTTTTAAATGTTCTACTTCCAATTTCAAAGTTTTGATCTTGTTCTTAGACTTTTTGAGCATGTTTGTCAAGCAAGCTATTGTTCTATAGCACTTATCTAGCTTGGGAGAGATTACCTCTTCATCATCTAAAGATGATGAAGGCGCGGTTGAGGAACTTGATTCGTCTCCACTCTCCTTGGATGACTCTTCTAAGGCCACTAGAGTCACATGACAGTAGGTCTTCTCCTCCTCCATTTTCTTCTTTTTGTCACCTGCCACTAAAGCCAACCCTTTCTCCTTTGGGCTTTGGTTAGAGATCTCATGTAGTTCCATTTTACAAAATAGATCTTCTAACTTAACAAAAGAAAGATCCTTGGAAACCTTGTAGGCATCCACCATGGATGCCCACAAGGCATTCCTAGGAAATGATTTAAGGACATACCTTACAAGATCTCGGTTTTTCACCTTTTCATTGATGGAGTGCAAGTCATTGAGTATCTCTTTGAATCTTCCATAGAGTTCACTTACCTTTTCATTTTCTTCTATGAAAAGGTTTTGAAGTTGGCTGAGAAGGAGGTCCTTTTTGGCTGTTCAAGTTTCATGAGTGCCTTCATGGCGCTCAATGATCTTGCTCCATAGGTCTTTAGTACTTGTGAAAGGACCAACCTTGATTAGTTGGTCCTTGGTCAAACCGCATTGCAAAGTTACCACCGCTTTCGCATCGGCTTCACCTTTCCGGATTTGATCTGCCGACCAACTTGAGAAGTCCATCTCATTTCCCTCAGCATCTTTAGGAGTGGAAAAACCTTCCTTGACAGCAAACCACATGCTGAGGTTGGTTTTGAGGTAAAACTCTATCTTTGACTTTCAATATGGAAAATCAGTGTCGTCGAAGAGTGGAGGTCAGCTGGTGCTAAACCCTTATCTTCCCATGGCCATCTTTGTTAGCTCTCGGATGTTAAGCCGTTGAAGTAGAGCCCCAAGCTCTAATACCACTTGTTGGATTTTGGATGGCTAGAGAGGGGGGAGGGTGAATATAGCCAGACACAAAAATGGCTTTCACTTTCGAGCATCTGCACTTAGGGTTAGTAGCACAGCGGAAGCAATACAAAGTATAACAGCAAAAACAAAGTGCAGAAACTAAAGACAAACCAAAACGCTAACAAAGAGGATTTACAAGGTTCAGGGATAACTGTTGGATTGAGAGAACCGATAGAGGGGGGGGGGGTTGAATATCGAAAATTGTTCGGATTTGAAGAGAGAATGCGTAGCGGAAGATTAAAGTTAAAAACACACAGACACAAGTGGTTTTACTTTGTTCGGAGCCTAGGTCGACTCCTACTCCAAGGCCCACGGTCGTTGACCATTTTCTGCGGGCAATTCTATATGTCGCAAAAATAGTTTACAAAAGATTTTACAGAATTCAGTACAGTAAACTAAAATAGCTCTTCGTTACCGACGTCCGGAGTAGATGGTATTTTCGGAGCGAGAGGACGTCGTCGGCGCTTGAGTCTCGTGTCGGGAGGTTTCCGGAGCAGAGCGCGGGAGTAGAAGAGCGTAGAAGCATTGTTTGAAAGTGATTTTTGAAGCTTGGGGTCGAGGGCCCTTTATATAGGGCCTGGGACGTCGGGGGCGCCCCCCCACGTGTCGGTTGATCCGGCTCGGTCTTGGTCAGCGTCTGATCCCTTCAACTTCGGGATCAGCTTTGACCGGGGCGCCCAGGTTGACCGGGTCAAATCTTATCCCTCGGCTTCGCTGGGTTGAGCTTCGATGCTTACGCTTGGGGGCGCCCAGAGCGCTGGGGGCGCCCGGGAGCACGGGGGCACCCGGGAGTTGAATTGTCGAAGCCCATCTTGCTTTCTTGTGTTTTGTGTTCACCTTGGGGGCGCCCGGGACACTCCGGGCGCCCTGGTCAGCTGTTGCCTCATTCCTTTGAGGCTTTCTGAGCTGTAGACACACGTTCCTTCGGTCCTGCATCCAGGGTTAGTCCAAAACACAATAAAACAATAAAATATTAGATTATACAGCCTTAGCTGTCTTGGTTCTGACTTTGGGTCTCCAAAATGGAACCCTAGGTCGAACCGACGCCTACTGTTCCCTCGACGGGGAACGCGTCCTCACCTACTCCTCTCGGGAGAGTGTTCCTGATGCCAACTGTTCCTCTGGTTGGACTTTTGCCTGACGGTCCTTTGTCAGGTCTTGGATGACGAGCTGTCCTTCACCCGGTGCCTAGCATTCCTTCGCTAGGGCTTTTTACTCTGGCATTCCTTCGCCAGTGCCTAGCAGTCCTTCGCTAGGGCTTTTCACTCTGGCATTCCTTCGCCAGTGCCTAGCAGTCCTTCGCTAGGGCTTTTTACTCTGCACACTCAAGTGACATGTTAGATAACAAGTAAGACTTAACTTTTGAACCTTGTTGCCATTATCAAAACACAGGTTTGACTTTGGTGCTTTCTGCACCAACAATCTCCCCCTTTTTGATTTATGGCAACCCTAGTTCAAAAAGTTATGTTTAATAAAAAAATATAAAAATTTGTTCCCTCCCCCTGGTGGGAATCTCCCCCTAGATTTTTCAAAACGTCGTGGGGTTCTAAGTTAAAAAAACTTTACTTAGAATGATTTTGCACTTTGAAAACTTAAGTTTAGATACTTTGGAAATCTTTTGATAACTTAAGTTTTAAAACGTTCATAGAGGAATTTTTGAAAGCATGAGTTTAGAGTACTTAACACAAGTTTGAAGCCTTAAGTTTAAAGTACTCAAAAGTTTTGAAAATTTTAAGTTAAGTACTTAGCAGGATTTGAAAAACTTAAGCACTTAATAAACTTTGAAACAATTTAAGTACTTGGTAAATTTTGAGATAATTTAAGTACTTGGTAAATTAAGTTTAAAGTATTTATGGAAGTTTTGAAAAACTTAAGCTTAAAGTACTTATGGAAGTTTTGAAAAACTTAAGCTTAAAGTACTTATGGAAGTTTTGAAAAACTTAAGCTTAAAGTACTTATAAAAGTTTTGAAAAACTTAAGCTTAAAGTACTTATAGAAGTTTTGAAAAACTTAAGCTTAATGTACTTATAAAAATACTTATAAAAACTTAGTACTTAATGAACTTAAGTACTTAGTAGGATTTTCTTAAAACAAAAACTTAAGTATTTCTAGAAAGGTTTTGAAAAGCTTTGAAAAGTAGCTAACTTTTTGAAAAATTTTGAGAGTTTGAGAAAAATTTGAACTCTTTCCTTTCCTATCTCTCCCCCTTTGCCATATATCAAAAACAGATAGATATTGCAGAAATTAAATTGCATAAAAGAAATGACTTTCATTGTTAAATCCGACACTTTTGATTAGGTTCTGGAAATTTTCAGAGAATTACTAGATAGATTCCGGGGTTCCGAGTCCTTGGATATAAAATTAGGGACCAAAATGTAATTAAACAAACCTTTATAAGGACTAACTTGTAATCATGTTTGAACCCTAAGGGTGGATTGGTAATTAGACGAAAATTGTTGTGGACTAAAATGCAAAATAGCCCAACCTAAATGCCAATACTTATTAACCTAGCTGTTCTCCTCTTCTCGTCGCGACCACGCCGCACCCACGCACGCGACATTCTCTTCTTCCCCGATTCCCTACTCGCTTGCCCTAATCCCTGCCAAGCCGAAGCCAGCCATCGCCGCCTCCTCCACCGGACTCCACGGATCAGAGGGAGTAGCTTAAGAGGATCTGGTGTTGGCAGGAGGAGACAGCGGAGCTTCATTCCCTTTGTCAAAGCCATTCGGTGTCTGATCCTCCCTTGCGCGGTCGGAGCGCTACCGGAGCTGACTTGGGGTTCACGTAGCCAAGTACTCGCGAGACGAGGCATTAGGATTGGCTACCTAGTTGAATCCGTGGTGGGTCTCGGGTCAAGGGAGCGACAACAGCCTCCTCTCAGGTGAGGGATTCTCGTTTCTAGTTGTTAGGTTCTGGATTGGGATAGCTGATGAACGAGGGGAATCCTTGTGTTCCAGTTCCTCCTTCTGGCGTCATCTCTGTGCCGATTGGAAATCCCTACCGTGAGTAGTGCAAGGTGAGCTCAACTCGTGTTCTGATTCCAGCTTAGTTGAAGTAACATGAATTCGATTCTTGTGTGTGTGATGGCGGTCCAAACCAGGAATTTGAATTGGAAGTGGACTTCAGGTCTTCATCTTCTACTCCCACCCTACTGTGGCATTCCATTCGGGACAGGGGAGCAGAGTTTTGGCCGTAGATCATTGGAGTTGAGGTGGGCGTGAGCAGCTTGCCTGGATCTGCCTGTTCTGTGCCAAGCAACAGAGGGGAATTGGTTCAGTAGGTAAGTTTTGTGATGGTAGTGAGCTTAGAAAGCTTTGTAATGCTTTAAGATGAAGTTGATTCTTGTTGATCTCTTCCACCATGAGTAGGGGGGGCTAATTGGGTTCATTTGGATGTAATGGGCTAACTGATTTGAATTGAGGTTAGGTTAGTTTAAAAACTTAACCTAATAACCTAATCTTGATGAGGTTAAAATGGGAAATAAACCCTAACTCTTAATTACGCAGGTAATTAGGAACCTCTCATTTAATTAGAGGTAATTAAATGGAAAGTGAAATAATATGGTGGAATTTAGATTGGGGTTAATCCTTAAGGTGAATCTAATCTTAATTACATGGAGTAATTAGAAACCTTTCCATTTGATTAGAAGCAATTACATGGAAAGGGAAATAATTAGGTTAACCCTAAAATGGATTAGGGAGTAATTAGCTAGTTACAAATTTCTGTAGTAGCTAATTAAATCTGTCCTTGATACAGGGACTTGATTGATTATTGTTGCTGATTATTGGCGGGTGGTTCTTATCCAGTTGATACGGACTTCATCTATTGGAGGCGGGTACTTCCTGCTTGTTTTCTTAGATCCAGTTTATCTTTATGCATGGCTTGCACTTATTTACGCAGTAGGACCTTGTTTACCTTACCTGCTACCGTTTTGTTATCCTGCTTGATACTTATGCTTGACCCTAGAGTAATCTGATTTTTACTTCTATACAGTCTCACCATTTGTTTATCTGAATCTGTATAGTATTGGTAAAAGCATAAGTCTGTAGATATTGATTAGCATGCCATGATATGATTGCACGGGTTGATTCTAGTTATACTTGCATGTGTATCTAGACATGATGTTTGGGTATGATTCATGATTATGACCTGTGCATATTAGATTGAGTCATGTGTCGATGACCTGGTAGGGTTTGCATGTATTGGAGTCATGCACCATACCTGCACTGTTTGCATGCCGACGATCAGTGACTCCCTTGTGGTTGAGCCTGATGTCCTCTGGCACATATTTCTGCACACACGGCCACTCATGGGTTAGTGGATACCGTAGCGTGTGTGCATTTGCTCTGTATTGCTCCGCTCAACCGCTCATGGGTAGTGGTTTTGGAGCGTGGTAGCAAGCAGGGATCCCTTCTCTTCCCATAGACTAGAGAAGATGAGAGAGATATCTCCCCCATATATACATGGGGCGGAGTGTTCACTCCACCAGCATCCTGTCCACTCGGTCACTCAGGAGCAGTGATAGCAGGGTGCGTACAGTGTCACAGCTCTACCCACTCGGCCGACACAGTATCGCCTGTCTCGGTGGCTTAACTGGTGTTAGGGGGTGACCATGACATTGCATCATATGCATACGATGCATTTGTGCACTTGATTGTGTTTGCTGCATTTATTTGCTGCACTTGTTTGACATGCACATACAGGATTTATGGTATATGTGTGGTATACTGACCCTGCACTAGCTCGCATGGTACGAGTCCTTTATATGATCAGGATAGGCTGATTTACTGGTATGTATGTTTAGTTTTGCATATTCTGATATTTCTATTGAGACTGTATCCATGTTGTTTCCTTATAGCTTATTCAGCTATTTTACCGCCATGCATATCTTTCTATATACCCGCGAGTCCACTTGGACTCACCCCCCGTCGTAATATTTTGTTTTTCAGGTTGATAGCCGCCGGAGGAGCCCAGTTGCCAGTCCCAGGGTCCCTACTACTCCGTAGCTGGTGCTTCCGCGTTTCTTTATTTTCTACTCTAGCAGTTGTTGCATTGTAGTCAGTTGTTTTATGTCACGAATCTGTATTCGTGTTTCATTCATTTGGCGTTGTATTTTTGAGTCCTCTGTTGGACTTTGGGTCTTTGTTTTGCTGCGTGTCTGCCTCAGGGGCAGCTCTGGTGAGTTTTATAGTTTTCCGCTGCATTATACTTCGTTTTAGTATTCTTATATATTTGTATTGAGGCCTGAGGCCTATTATTATCTGCGTGTGTTTGTTTGTGTGTGTAAATTGTCCGTCGGACAGGGGAGGTGTGATAGATTCCATTTTATTGATCATTTGAGTTGCTTAAATCTCTGTTTGATCTATGTTTTTATTGCCAAAATTGTGAAATTGCCTAGGTTTTAGAATTTATTCATATTTTGGACTTAAATGCAAAATTACACATATTTGAGTTAATTGGCCACTAAATTCTTGATTTATTTTTTGTAGGCATGAAAGGTTCCTGGACCTAGAGCATATTGGGTCAAACCCGAGTCGGAAGTGACCCGGATCAGATTATCAAGATTACGATTAAATCTGGGCCGTTGGATTGAAGCAAATAGATCTGAGCCATCCGGGATGATCTGAAGCAATCCGAGCTAGGGATAGGGTTGATTAAGAACCCTAATCAAGATCTGAAGATTTCATCCCAATCAGAGCAAGATCAACCGTTGGATCAAGCTTGGAGGGCTATAGATCATCCATTCAAAGATTAGCGTGATCTGGACCATCTGTTGAAAATCTGGAGGATCCGAGCTACCACGAGGCAGATCCTGACCCCAGATCATCATCATCAAAGTTTGGCTTAAATCAGACCAAGATCAGCCGTTGGATTGAAGCAAATCGATCTGAGCCATCCATTGGTTAATACTTAAGGAAATTTTCCACAGCCGAAACCTTTGTCGCGTCTTCGCTGCTTCCGCTGTTCTTCCTTAGTTCTTGATGTTCTTAGCCATTTCTTCATCCAAGAAGGCGTGACCACCTTGTTTCCAACCGAGATTCATCATCTGAATCTTTAGAAGACAGCATCAATCGAGATTTCAGCTCAAATTTCATCCGGACAGAGCTTGTTGAGGGTTTCGCAATCTCTGTGGTCCGAGCACTGCGATCTTCGCCACAGCCCATTTCTGATGATCTGAGGCATTTGTAGGGGTTCTCAAGTGACCTCAGGTTGTTCCCAAATCACCATCGCAGCTCCACAAACGAAGATCGAAGCATTTGGATTGGAATTCTCCCAGCTGAAGCAGTTTGAGCAGAATCGATGGTTGAAGCTGTTTTTCCACTGGTTTGCCGAGCCTAGGGGTTCGAAGCCGGCTCTTGATTGACAACCAAGAAGATCCTGAGCTCGGGAAGAATCGAGGAGTAGTTTAGAGCATAAATTTTCATTGTTTAGTTACAGTTTTAAATTCTGCCGCATCTGCTCTGTTTTTCATTCTCTTATCAGTTACTGTTATTCAGATTTCTAAGTTCTTAGCTGTAAGTTAGATTTAATTCCGCAAGTAGAGTAATATAGGAACTTGTTTGGTGAATTCATAGATCAAATTTCAGCTCATTCCTTAGTTAAATTGCTGCGTGCCAATTCCAAGTGTTGCGTGCCAAGTTCAATTTGGTTTTTGTTTTCTTTCTTTTGGTTTCTGAATTTGTTTCAGATTTCTTAGTTTCTTAGTAGTAAATTCCTGCTTCAGGAGTAGATAGATAGTGTGTTTGGCTTAAAATAGAATTTGTTTTAGGTTTTGTGCATCAATTCCAATTTTTGCGTGCCATCTCAAGTCTGAAAAAATCGATTCTGTTCCTGTTTACTCTATTTCTGAAATTCTGCTTCTCAAACTCTGATTTCAGCTTAAATTCCTCACCTGAGTGTTGCTTAGTTGTTTCTTTAATACCTTTGTTTCCTAATTGAACCAACAGCTTGACAAGTGGAGCCGAAACATGCTGATATTGTGAAATTGGAGTTAGTTTGGTACAAGGAGACATCCTTTTGCGTGCCAACTGATTTGCAATTGTTGACATCTGAATTTAATTTGCTTTTGGCATATGCTTGTGTTCGAATTCAGTAAGTTAGGACTCACTCAATTCTGAATTGGTTGGTAGTAGTATATTTTCAAAACAAAAACTCTATAGTTTGTTTAGATGAGTTATTTACTTAATCTAGTCTATTTCGCATGCATTGATTTGTGTAAGCTTTATTAATTCCGATAACTTCATCCCTGTTTTATTTCCTTGTTTATCATTCCATTTAGTGTTTGAAATCAGAAATCAGTGTTAAAAAGAAAAAAAAAATTTAGTAAGTGCTTCATTAGGTTTCCATTAGTTGAGATTTCCCTTTAGTGCTACTTTCTTGCTTAGTTCATTAGCTTAAGATTTTTACTTCTCCATTGCAATTTCAATTTTGATTGTATTCCAATCCCAATCACTTATTTCGAAACCCAAAACAAAAACGATACATAAACACAAGTTTGAATCAAACTAGACAACTATCCCCGAGAAAAATACGACCTGTGGCCCCTATATTACATTTCCATATTTTTGATTGTAAAAAGGGTTTCCACCTTTCAGTTATTCATTCACATTTAAATTTGATGAGCCCATACATTTCGTGACAACTTTAATTAGTATATTTGGGCCTGTGAAATTTTTGGCGCCGTTGCCGGGGAGCTGTTAGTTGACTTGTTTGATTTTAGCTTGTACACTTTTTGCACATCATTCTTGATTTATTTTTTTTGTGCTTATTGCTATATCTTTGGATTTGATTTTATCTGTTTATCTGTTTATCCACTTTTACTGCGATTTGTTCTGTTTTTATGACCAGGTCTCTAGGTGCTGAATTAGAAGATTTCGATCCTGAGATTGAGAGGACTTTCAGAGTCAGGAGGAGCCAGGCCATTCTTACTGAGACTACAGATATCCCTCCACTACAGACTATCAGCACTCACTCAAGTATTGACATGGCAGACCACCAGAGAACCATGAAGGAGCTTGCAGCACCTGACGCTGCATTTCAGTACTCCAGCATAGCTTATCCAGAGCTAGGGGTAATTTTGAGTTAAAATCTGGACTCATAAATTTGCTGCCAAAGTTTCAGGGTTTATCTGGGGAGGATCCAAACAGACACTTGCACGAGTTCCATGTGGTGTGCTCTACTATGAAGCCTCAGGGCGTTTCTGAAGAAGACATTAAGTTAAGAGCATTTCCTTTTACTTTGACTGGGGCTGCTAAGGATTGGTTGTATTATTTGCCCACTGGACATGTTGCTAGTTGGATTGAAATGAAGAGAGCATTTTTAGAGAAGTTTTTTCCAGCATCAAGGACCGCCATTATCAGGAAAAGTATTTGTGGTATTCAACAAGTGGTTGGAGAGTCTCTTTATGATTACTGGGAGAGGTTCAAGAAGTTATGCTCTAGCTGTCCTCAACACCAAATTAGTGAGCAACTTCTTGTGCAATATTTTTATGAAGGTTTATTACCTATGGATAGGAGCATGATTGATGCGGCGGCAGGGGGAGCCTTGGTAAATAAAACTCCGGAGCAAGCTAGAGTACTCATTTCTAACATGGCGGAGAACACTCAACAATTTGGGAGTAGAGCACTCACTACAAGAGGGGTTCATGAAGTTCAAGTGTCGCCTAGTGAACAAAAAGAAAGCAAAAGCTCTTTGTTGGAGAACAAATTGACGGAGTTGACATCTTTAGTGACGCAAATGGCAGCGAACAATGTGAACCAAGCCTCAAATTCAACAATAACTTCATTTCCAAATCAAGTCACAAGAGTATGTAGCATTTGTTCAAGCTAAGAACATTATTCAGACCATTGTCCAAATCTCCAACAAGATGAATCGGTTGCGGCCTTGGCTAGAGATCCATTCCAACGAAGAAATGACCCCTACTCATCTACCTACAATCCGAGTTGGAGGGACCACCCAAATTTGAAGTATGGTAACTCTTTTTACCAACAACCGCCTTCAAATCATCAAATTCAGCCCTCATTTCAGAGTTCACAGCAACCACAGCAACCTACACAAAATTTTCAGCAGTCATCTCAACCATTACAGCATCAATTTCAGCCTTCCCAGAATTTTCAGGACACATTCCAGCAACAATACCAACCTGTGCAACAATTCCAGCAGCCTTTCGGCCATTACCAGCCGCCAAATCAACCTCCACACCAATTCCAACAATTTCAGCAACCTACACATCAATTTCCTGCACAAAATCAGAACTTCCAGCAGGGTTTTCAACCTTTCCAGAATCAATTCCAGCACTCGCAGCAGGGTTATCAGAACTTCCAGCAGCCATTTCAGACATTTCAGAATCAAGATCAGCAAAATCAGCCTCAAATGCAGAATTTCCAGCAAGGTTTTCACCATTTTCAGCAGCCCTCATCCACCTATTCAGCGCCACACAAGTCATATGCAAGCTATGGGAGTTCTAGTGGTTCAAATTCGCAGCAACAACAACAAAAGATAGAGGAGCTAACGCAACAATTGCTGCAACAACAACAACACCAACAAAGGACGGATACCACTTTGCAAAACCTTGAGAGAACCATTGGACAACTAGCAAGTGGGATAAACCAAATGCAAGCTCAAGGGTCAAGCCAATTACCCTCACAAACAACTCCAAATCCTAAGGGAAATGTGAGCGCAATAACTCTTAGAAGTGGGAAAGTTACAAAGTCTCCGAAGAGTCCAAGAGCAGAATTTTCAGGAGACCGGATAGCTTCTCAAATTCCGGCCCAAAACAGCTATGATATGAGTTCAAATTTGGCTGATTCCACCCCTAGCACGTTCCCAACTCACACTACTAGAATTTTTGCATTCAACAACACATAATCGACAACGGTTTTTTGATAAACTGTTGTCGTATGTTAATTTAACAACAGTTTTAGTATTAACCGTTGTTGTTGTTGGTCTGTATACGTAAAAAGACAACAGTAATAACAAAATGTTGTCGTATGTATACTCAACGACAACAGTTACAAAATAACTGTTGTCTATAGGCGGGATTTACAACAACTGATGTGATAAACTGTTGTCTATTATGACAATAGACAACATTTATATTAAACTGTTGTTGTTGTATTGTTGTGCTGTTCAAGCAATAAACAAAATTTATATTTATTTTTAAACAAAATTTATATTATTATTGTGCTGTTCAAGCAATAATAAATTAACCAATTTATATTTATTTTTAAACTCATCATTAAAACCCTAAACTAATCATTAAAAAGCCCCTCACCTAAAATCCCTCATTTTCGCTCGCTCGCTCGCTCGCAGCCAAAGCCCGCAGCCACTCGATCCTTACTCTTTCTTCTTCGTGTGACCTAGCCGCAGGTGAAGCCACTGCCCTGTGATTTGATTCCCTTTCCGCTCAATCCAAGCAGATGAGCTTTCCTTCCTCCTCAACACTTCTCCGCGAACCCTAGCCGCGGCTGAAGCTACTCCAACCCAATCTCTTCTTCCCCCATGCCTTCGCGAGTCCTAATTGAAGCCGAAGCCTATCCGACGGCTACTCCTTTCGCTTTCACGCACGCGACGAGGGGCGACACTAAGTTGTAGTCGGAGGTAGGCTCGCGACGCAGGGAACCCTAGACCATTGCTTTCTTCCGAGGATCCCTGCTTGTTCATTCTGATCGTAGCTGTTGGGGTCGCTAATCACAGGTAAGGAGCCTTATCTAGGTTTAATCTTTGATGGTTTCTGAATTTGGATCAGATAGATTGAATCTATCATATTAGGCTTTGATTGTGAGCTTAACGGGAGTTTTATAGCTGGTTTGATCCATGTTTTCAGTGGAATTGTAGACTTACGGGACTCCCTACTGATCGCCGGAGCTGAGGAGGGTCGTCGGGGCTGCTAGGTAAGGGTTCTAATGTTGAAAATTCTGTTGCAGGTAATGATTTTGGGGGTGGATGGTTTTCCTCTTTAATAGTGAAGTAAGCAGTCTTCCTATGTTTTGATCAGTTGTTGGATTCCTTCTCACCATGTGATTGTGCCCTAAATGTTAGCATGCGACCCTGTGAGATGCTGTTGTGAGCTCAGTTCGTCAACCAAGTTAGTTTCCTACCCTATGATTTCTAACATCTCCTGCCGTAGGGCATCTCCTTCCTTATAAGACACAATGTACTTTTATTTCCTATGGTTTGGGTTAGGCATAATTTCTAATGAATTTTCTTTTTTTCTTTCCCTTAGAATCATATAGCATGAATTATCAATACTTGTATTAGCAATCAATACTTGATTTATTAAAGATAAATTGTCAATTATGTATTATGATCTCGTAAATATTGTTTTTAGAAATCTTATTCTCTCTTAGTGATATCTCAATCATTCTTTCCCCAAAACTTACTCATTAACTTAATCTCTCTAAAATATTGAAGGTAATGGTAAATTTGTCTTCCACATGGTATGCTTGGTCTTGAATAAAATATTTTTTTGCGTATATTAGTTCATTCTTTAAAGAAGATTTTATTCATCATTAAGAACTCAATTACATCTTGTTGCCTTTTTCTCCTTTATACAGGTTCTAATAGTATAGAGGAATATATCCTCGCTCTATCCATGGGGCTTACTTCCATTTTCATGTACATAATAGAACTTGCTTTTGCTAACTGTTCTTTTGATGACTAGTTTGTCTTGTTTTTTATTATGTCCTTTGTCCTTTTTTCTATTTTTCTTTGTCTTGTTGAGGAAGTAATAACTACTTGTTAATGTAGGTCTTTTCTTGATACACAGTACTCTTACCGTCTAATGAAATTGAAGTTGATGCTAAGATCAAGCATAATGACCAAAATCTACCACAAGGTCATACAATGCTTTTCTATACATTTAGAAAGATTGGTATATTACCTTTCAAGTTTCATTTACTATTACTGCAACAAATTATTGAGACATGTGAACTTTTCTCAACATAATGGATTGTGTTGAGAAGCCAACATAATGGATTGGTATATTACCTCTCAAATATTCTTAAATCAAATTAGATTTTCACAATGAAGCCAACATACAATTGCTTAGCAATGACATGTGAACTTGTCTCAACATAATGGATTGTGTTGGTCCACAACACAATTTGCTTAAAATGTTGATGCAGTTTGTATATTCTTACCATAATTGCTAGAAAGACGAGGCTCTAAACACTCAGGGACATGCAATGTAAAGGACTGTAGCTTCTGTATATATTATAGCTCATGTGTGATGTGTAAAAGGTAACAATTACTTTCTTGGAGGATTTGATGTTGTGTTTGTTGGGAAGTAAATGCGACCATGTTTTTATGAATCCTCTCCTATTTCACTTTACTTGTTAGAACTACTTAACAGACTTAACGTACTTGAATTATAAATTTCGTTTGTGTTATTTCTCCTAACAAAAAACAATTCGTTAGTTCTACCAAAAAGTCACTTAAGTATTGTATATACACTAGAATAGCATCCTTTACTCATTGAAATTTTCTCCTAGTTTACCTTACTCTTTGGATGTAACGCCCCGAAATTTCCCATATGAAATATTAGGAAATATATAAATTCATGAATATGAAATATGGTGAAATTCATGAAATAGTATCATAAAATATTATGAAATATTATGAATTCATAAATATGAAATATTATGGAATTCATGAAATAGTATCATGAAATATTATGAATTCATAAATATGAAATATTATGGAATTCATGAAATAGTATCATGAAATATTATGAAATATTATGAATTCATAAATATGAAATATTATGGAATTCATGAAATAGTATCATGAAATATTATGAAATATTATGAATTCATAAATATTATCATGAAATATTATGAAAATATTATGAAATCATGGAATATAATTAATATTATGAAATTTCATGATGGGCTTGGCTTAATGGGCTTTGATATGGATTAGTGCAAAATGTGATAAAAAGGAGGAAGCAAGGATTGAACCTTGAACCTCCTAGTTGCATTCACCATGTCATAACCAATGAACCAAGCCATGTTTCTTGTTAGAGAAGGAGAAACATGCTTGTTAAAAGCTAGGGAGGTGAAGAGACATGTCTTTTCATGAGAAAAGTATAAATAAGGGAAGTTGGAATAACTTCCCCTTTCTCTTCTTCTTCCTCTTCACTTCTCCACCGAAACTCAAGCTTTCCCCTTCTCCATTTTCGAAAAAGAAAACCTAGGGTTTCAACCTTAGGGGTTTGGAAGGAAGGAGATCTCACCCAAGGACCTTGCTCTCTCTACTAGGGCCAAGGGTTCTATAGAAGTACTAGGAAGGAGAACACTCACCTTCCTTCAACCAAAGGCATCTTAAGAAGTTAGAGAAGGAGAAAATCAAGCGAAAGAATGTAAGTATCCCCTCGCCTGCAGTGTAATAGTTCTTGAATGTGGTATCCTTTAACATGTTGTAAACAAAACCTAGGGTTTTTGTTCTTGTATGTTTCGGCCACCCCCCTTAGGGGAAGGCCTTGTTTTCTTTTGTTACATGATTAGACCCTTGACACTTAGGGAATATGTGTATATTGATTTCCTTCATGATAGTTGAACAAAAGGGAAGAAGAACTAGGGTTTTGGTTCTTGTAAGATTCGGCCACCCCCTTAGGGGAAGGCCTTGTTCTCTTTTGTTACATAATTAGACCCTTGGAACTTAGGATATATGTATATGTGTGGTTTATGCAAAATGTTGTGAACAAAACCTAGGGTTACACCCTTGTGTAGGTTTCGGCCAACACCCATGAAGGGACCTTGGTTACCCCTAGATGCATGTGAAGACCCCTTGGAATTTAGAGTATACCTATATGTTGTGTCCCTACATTTTTTTGTGATAGCAAAACCTAGGGTTTTGAACTTGGATGGGTTTCGGCCAAGGCTTAGAAAAAGGGGTTAGTGAAGGTTGAATTATCCTACAATATATCCACGTTTAAGATAAGTATACAAGGTGTTTGAATAAATGTATGTGTGAATGATTAATGCAAAAGTCCTAATATTTCCCTACTCTTGATGTTTCGGCCAACCCACTAGGACTAGGGTTTGTAAAGGTCAAACTACCCTATGATATATGTTTAGGGTTGGGGATGATCATATGTATATGTATGTGGTGTTAAATGGAATGGTTGATAAGGAAACCTTAATTGTTAGCATGCTTTGATATGTTTATGTATGAGGTGTTTAAATGAGATGTCTGATTGAAATCTTAATTGATAGCATGCTACCACTTTCTACGATATGAGTATGACCTATGTGACCAAATCTTGTCAGGTCTAAGGTAGGTTAAGTGGTTGAAATATGATGCATGATGAAATATGATGAACATGTATGAAATGTGATGTATATATGAACATGTATGACATATGATGCATGTATGAACATGTATGAAATATGATGAATATATGAACATGTATGAAATATGATGTATGTATGAGCATGCCTTATAGCCCATGGGGTACATTTATGAAATTGCATGTGATATGTTAAAATGCTTAAATGGATACTCAAATAAGTATGGGATCAAGAGCACCCCTTATGTTGTGTGGTGTGTCCCTACGGGATCATGAGCACCCTTGAAGAGTGGTGTGCCCCATAAGAGTAAATATGGAGTATTCCTTAGCATATATGTAACAGCATGATAAGTATTTTACTTTTAAGTTGTGTACCCGACTCGGAAGGGGGTCGTTAAATAAATCCGGGGTGCATGTTAACGTGACTCCGGTAGGACGGAAGGGTCCTGCTCTAATGACTTGGTGGCTCGCTACCCCAATTCATTAGGGAACGCGCAATAGTTTCCGCGCGATAGTTGGTACACAACAGGGCCCGATATGATATGGATGTATTTTTAAGTAATACCATTATGGAAATGTTTTGAAAACATTCATTGAAAATATTTGTAATATGTGAAGAGTATGCTTGAGGTACTTGATACTGCATGTTAGAAACTTGGATGTTTAACATGCTTTGATGAACTCATTATGTGTACATGTTATGTTCTTTCGTACGGATTTTGCGAGTAGGACAGGATCCTTACTAAGCATTTATGCTTACTAGTTTATGTGTTGTCTTATGCTGCAGATAACACTTAAATGGAAGGAAGAGGCAGGAGGCTGAAGATGTGTGGGGTGGTGGCTCGGGAAGAAAGATTTCTATATCTACATATTTATGCTTATGTTATGCTCCTTGACAATAAGTATTAGTGATTAGGATTGACATGGCATGATAGTGTTTACCTTGGAGGTCTCTTATACTTGATTATGTTATGAGTTACATTACTGATGAATTTATCATGTTGTAGAATGACTTTGAAAGTTAAACAAGCATGCTTAGTCCTTAGCCCTTGCTTTATTGTTTTAATGTCATGCTAGAAGATAGAAAAAAAAATATTACTATATGATTGAATGTACGTAACCCCGCCCCGAGAGTAGATATAAGGGCGGGCGTTACATTGGAATTCTTTAGTAACTTATCATGCTTGAATTAATGATTTTGTTTGTTATTTATCCTAACAGCTTAATGAACTTCAGTTGAAGACTATTTTCTAGCTTATTAAGCATTTATCTGATGCTTTTGCATGGCCTTCTTTTCAAATTGAAGTTTACTTTGCTTAAAAATGCAAGCAAACATTTTTACAGATTTGTTGCGTATCCAATGTTACAAATACAAATAATGCAGCATTTTGTTTTGACTTATTTATTTTCTATATCATTTCAGAAACAAGATTTTCACTTGGATCATCGTCATTTGACCCTGCTATCACCGCCAGTTAGTGCATTTACACTTGAAATTGAGGCAGAGATGTATCCACAAAAGAATACATCATTAGAGGTATTATATTGCTGTGGTTGCTAGTGGTGTAGCTTCGTGCTTTTCTGATTGTTTCCTTTTTCAGGGTTTGTACAAGTCCTCTGGAAATTTTTGCACACAGTGTGAAGCTGAAGGTTTTCGAAAAATAACCTTTTATCAGGTTTTTCATAATCACTGTAATATGCTTCAATTTTCTCTTTAGTTGTACATGGACTCTGAATATGTTCATTCAGATGCTACTTCTGTAAGAATATTTTTTGGTGAAAAAGAAGGTTCCCAATTTATGTAAATGTTATTGCCAGGATCGCCCTGATGTGATGGCAAGATATACTTGTAGAATTGAAGCTGATAAGTCTCTTTATCCAGTGCTTTTATCTAACGGAAATCTGATAGAGCAAGGTGATCTGGAGGTATAATTTTCTTTTGCAAGCATTACAAGTCTTTGTTAGTTATGCTGGTGGCAACAACCTTTGTTTGAACATGCTCTACTCAGGATGGGAAGCATTATGCTTTATGGGAAGATCCTTTTAAAAAACCATGCTACTTGTTTGCATTAGTTGCTGGACAACTAGAAAGCAGAGTTGATAAATTTGTCACTCGCTCTAGACGTGAGGTTACCTTGAGGATTTGGACACCCTCAGATGATGTACCCAAAACTGCCCATGCGATGTATTCTCTTAAAGCAGCTATGAAATGGGATGAAGAAGTGAGATTTGGTCTATACTTGATGTTCATGATATTATTCATGTTCAAATTGTGGACTGATCTTTATTCTTCTTGTAATACAGGTTTTTGGTCTTGAATATGATCTTGATTTGTTCAACATTGTGGCTGTTCCTGATTTTAACATGTAAGCTATCCAATTAGTTGTATGGTCTATAAAATTTGTGATCTACATATTGATTAGGGAATAAATATGATGGGCTGTTCTCTTTCAATGTGTTACCTGTGTGGTCCTGTACAGCTAGCTGTATGTTTTCTAATATTTGTGATCTTAAATATTCATTGATAAAGAAATATGATAGGCTATGTAGCATTTTAGTTTGTATCCGTTTAAGATATATAATTTCTTATATCTATACAAACAGTGCCCTTTTGTTTTATTGTACATTGTATACCATTAACCCTTACATATATTTCTATTGAATTTACTTTGATTGATTGTAAGAATCCTCTCATCAAAGCTGCACAGAGTTTTTGAACCTAGGCAGGATAATTTTCCATGAGATACTAATGAATTCAAAAAAAAATGATACAAGGTAATTCGAAATCAGCTATAAACTTTCTGTTCCTGTGGTTTTTTCCAGTTTCCATAATTAATGCAAAATATGAAGTGTAATATCTGATAATAAATTTTGAGCATGCTAGTACTTTCTGGTTTTCTCCTTTGACCACTGCTGATGTGCAAGTTCTGCTGATGTGCAAGTTCTGTATGCCAAGTTCTGTATGATTATTGTGCAAGTTCTGATGTGCAAGTTCTGTATGATTGATTGATGCAGTATGATCATCTAACTCTTCTGACTCTTTTGGAGATATGATACTTTTCTCAAGAGCATCTGAACTTAGAAAGGTAAAAAATAAATTGTCAGTTGTAAGAGCATCTGATACTTGGAAGAGCATCTGATACTTGGAAGAGCATCTGATAAATTGTGGGTTGGTTCTATATTTCATCATAATCTGTGTCTGCAATCTTTAATCTCTACTCTGTATTGATTTTTTTTCATATATCAATTAGAGTTTCTTTGTACACCTTGCAGAAGGGCATTCAGAGATGAGCTTGCATTACTTCAATTAATACGACATCCAAATGTTGTCCAGTTCTTAGGTGCTGTTACTCAGAGTAGTCCAATGATGATTGTCACAGAATATTTGCGAAAGGTTTTTGGACAGAATTATGAACTCTTGTAATTTGGGTATACTTTAGTGGTTTCGACTGTAGACAGGTTTTTGGACAAAAGATACTTTTGTGGTTCCGTCTGTACAAAGCTTGTGGTGGATCTTTATTGTAAATATGTTGATGATGTTTGATATATATAGTTTTTGTTTCGAGGTTAAATTATTGCCTTTTAATTGAAAATATAATGGAAATATCTTTGTTGTCAAATTGGTATGAAACTGTTGTGGAACAGTGTAAACACACAACAGATTTTTTTAAAGCTAAACTGTTGTTGTAGATACGACAACACAGTGATAAAACTGTTGTCGAATATAATAAAAGACAACGGTGAATATGGCATACGACAACGGTGATAAACTGTTGTTATTGATATACGACAACGGTTATAAAAACTGTTGTCGAATATAATAAATTACAACAGTGAAAAACTGTTGTGAAATGTGACATACGACAACAGTGGAAGCCAAACTGTTGTCGAATATGATATACGACAACAGTGATTCACTGTTGTCGTAGACCCCCCCTTTAACAACATGGCCTTTAACAACAGTGGTAAATGGCCTACGACAACAGTGATTCACTGTTGTTAAATGCATTTTTTTTAGTAGTGTCAGTCCTCAAGCAACCCTCCAAATTTGGTGGCAAACGGAGAAGAAATCAATGCCGAGACGCATGGGACAGCAGCTGCTACGCATGGGACAGCAGGGCAGAATTCAGCATCTACCTCCTTACCTTCGGCCAAAGTTGATGACTTTAGGGTTCCTTTACCTTTTCCACAGCAGAGGACACATGCCAAAAAGCAAGTGGAAGAAGAGAAGGCCAAAGAATTTCAAGAACTTGAGAATCTTTTTAGCAAAGTACAGGTGAATGTGCCATTGCTTACCACGATCAAGCAAATTCCTAAATACGCTAAGTTTCTCAAAGATTTGTGCATTCACAAGAAGAGGTTGAAGGGGAATGAGTTAGTTAACATGGGCAAGAATGTTTCAGCATTGTTTCAGCAAATTCCCCAGAAATGCGAAGACCCAGGAGTTTTTACTGTGCCTTGTGAGATTGGAAGCAGTTTATTTCAGGATGCTATGTTAGATTTGGGTGCTTCTATCAATGTTATGCCTAGGTCAGTTTTTCAGATGTTGGGCATAGGCCCTTTACAGCCTACAGGAGTAGTGATTCAGCTGGCTGACAGACGCCAGACTCACCCAGCCGGAATGATTGAGGACGTGCTTGTTAAGGTGAAAGAGTTGATCTTCCCAGCTGATTTTTACATATTAGACATGGAGGGAGATTTCCTTGCACACAGATCTCCACTCATCCTTGGGAGACCATTTCTGAAGACCGCCAGAACGAAGATTGATGTACATGCAGGGACACTTTCCATGGAGATAGGAGATACAGTAGTCCAGTTCAGTCTTCCTGATGCTATGAAGCACCCGAGGGAGGATCACTCTGTTTTGTGTATTGATGTTGCTGAGGAGCTGGTTGGTGTAGATGCCCTTGCTGATAAGATTTTTTCTGATATTCATGAGTGTGACCTGAGCTCTATAGATGCAGGAGATGTTGTTTCTGCAGGAGGAGCTGAGTTTAGATCTATTTCTGGACCTCTTACAGTGGATGGCGATTTCATGAGTGTAGGGGATTGCACTGAGCCCCAGGGATCACTCTTGATGGTTGATTTGTCAGGAGAGTCAGAGAGTAGGTATGTGAGTGTAGGGGATTGCACTGAGCCCCAGGGATCACCCATATCTACTGAGCAGTCAGAGCCTGAGTTGAAGCCTTAGCCCGCACATTTGAAGTATGCTTATTTGGGAGAAGATCAGCAGCTACCTGTCATCATTGCCCAGAATTTAGAGCCAGAGCAAGAGGAAAAATTATTAGAAGTTCTGAGGTAGCACAGAAAAGCTATAGGGTGGACACTTGCTGATATTTCTGGGATCAGTCCTGCTATCTGCATGCATCGGATACACTTAGAAGAAAATGTGAAGCCCGTGAGACAACCACAGAGAAGACTCAACCCTTTGATTCTTGATGTAGTAAAGAAAGAGGTGACTAGACTTTTACAGGCAGACATCATTTACCCTATTTCTGATAGCAGATGGGTGAGTCCTATTCATGTGGTTCCCAAGAAATCAGGAGTTACAGTGGTGGCAAATGAAGACAACGAGTTGGTGCCCACGAGAGTGAAGAATGCATGGAGAGTTTGTGTGGATTATAGGAAGCTGAACCAAGCCACGAGGAAAGATCACTATCCCTTGCCCTTTATTGATCAGATGTTGGAAAGATTGGCGGGGAAGTCACACTATTGCTTTTTGGATGGATACACAGGATATTTTCAGATTTGCATAGATCCGGAAGATCAAGAGAAGACCACCTTCACTTGTCCTTTCGGCACATTTGCTTACAGACGGATGCCATTCGGACTTTGCAACGCTCCAGGGACCTTCCAGCGGTGTATGGTAAGCATTTTTGGTGAGTTGTTAGAACACTGCATGGAAGTATTCATGGATGATTTTTCTGTTTTTGGCACATCCTTTGATTCATGTTTAGATAATTTATCTAGGGTTTTGCATAGATGCATCGAGACTGATCTGGTTCTTAATTTTGAGAAGTGTCATTTTATGGTTGAGCATGACATTGTTTTAGGTCACATAGTCTCTAGGAGAGGTATAGAGGTAGATCCTGCAAAGACAAGTGCTATATCTTCTTTATCTTACCCCGTATGCGTACGGGATGTTCGATCTTTTCTTGGACATGCAGGTTTCTACAGGAGATTTATTAGAGACTTCAGTAGAGTTGCTCTCCCATTGTCTCGATTATTGCAAAAGGATGTGGATTTTTATTTTGATGCAAAATGCAAGGAGGCTTTTCAGAGGTTGAAGGAGGCTCTTATCACTGCACCTATCATCAGATCACCAGACTGGAGCCTACCTTTTGAGTTGATGTGTGATGCCTCGAACCATGCAGTAGGAGCAGTACTTGCACAGAGAGTAGATGGGGCACCATATGTTATTTCTTATGCCTCAAAGACCTTGGATTCAGCCCAAGCAAACTACACCACCACAGAAAAGGAGCTTCTTTCCATTGTTTTTGCTTTAGATAAATTCAGATCATATTTATTGTGTTCTCATGTCGTTGTGTTTTCTGATCATGCAGCATTGAAATACCTCTTGAAGAAGCCAGATGCGAAGCCAAGGCTTATTAGATGGATGCTACTACTACAGGAGTTTGACTTGGAGATACGGGACAGGAGTGGCAAGGAGAATCTAGTAGCGGACCACTTGAGCAGATTGGAGGGAGATGGAGATCCCACGGCCATAGATGATGATTTCAGAGATGAGCAGCTTTTACAGCTGCATGGTGAGTCACCTTGGTATGCAGACTTAGTGAATTTTCTTGTAGCTCATGTT
This sequence comes from Boesenbergia rotunda, assembly GCA_024364735.1. Lineage (NCBI taxonomy): Eukaryota > Viridiplantae > Streptophyta > Magnoliopsida > Zingiberales > Zingiberaceae > Boesenbergia > Boesenbergia rotunda. Next base: position 792,745 of record JAGFNQ010001671.1, on the reverse strand, counting down.
TTTCCTATACACTTTTCGAAAGCTCAAAAGGATAAATTTAAAAGTGATGCAAAATATTATGTGTGGGATGATCCTTACTTGTGGAAGTTTTGTAGTGATCAAATCATTAGGAGATGTGTACCAAATCATGAGTTTCATTCTGTACTCACCTTTTGTCATTCTTCAGCATGTGGTGGGCATTTTGGACCACAAAGAACCGCTAGGAAAATTTTAGAATGTGGATTGTACTGGCCCACTCTGTTTAGAGATTCATATAGGTTTTGTAAATGTTGTGATAGATGTCAAAGAACAGGAAACATAAGTGCTAGAAATGAAATGCCTCAACAAACTATTTTATATTGTGAGATATTTGATGTATGGGGTATAGATTTTATGGGACCATTTCCTGCTTCTTCTGGATTTTTGTATATTCTTTTAGCTGTTGATTATGTTTCAAAGTGGGTGGAGGCCATTCCCACCAGGACTGATGATTCATCTGTTGTTGTGAGTTTTGTCAGGTCACACATTTTTTGCAGGTTTGGAATACCAAGAGCAATCATAAGTGACCAAGGATCCCATTTTTGCAATAAGCACATGAAGGCTCTTCTTAATAAGTACGGGGTTGTACATAAGGTTTCTACGGCTTATCACCCCCAAACCAATGGACAAGCCGAAGTGTCGAATAGAGAAGTCAAATTAATTTTGGAAAAGACCGTGGGACCCAATAGAAAGGATTGGAGTAAAAGGCTTGAAGAGGCATTATGGGCATATCGCACCGCTTACAAGACACCCATTGGAATGTCACCGTATAGACTTGTGTATGGGAAATCATGCCACTTACCTGTGGAGGTTGAGCATAAGGCATATTGGGCAGTTAAAGCTTGCAATTTTGATGCTACAAAGGTGGGAGAAGAAAGGAAGTTGCATCTTCAAGAACTTGAAGAAATCCGGTTGGAAGCATTTGAGAATTCAAGGATTTACAAGGAGAAAACTAAGCACTTTCATGACAAGCACATTATGAGCAAAGAATTTCAAATTGGTGACAAAGTGCTATTATACAAGTCAAGACTCAAATTGATCAAAGGTAAGTTGAGGTCAAGATGGGAGGGTCCATTTTTTGTGACTAATGTTTTTCCTTATGGAGTGGTAGAGATTCAAGAGGAGGCCACGAGTCAAGTGTACAAAGTAAATGGCCACCGGCTCAAGAAATTCCATGAAGAGGTCAAGGAGTTAGAGATGGATGGAGGGGACTATATTGATGCCACATACCCAACTTAAAAGGGGAGTTCACTCATTTTTCTTTGTATATACCATTTCCTTACTTTTTGCAAGAATAACTTCAAGTGCATGCGCAATTAATTTTCTCAAGTAGGTACTTTCAAATTCAAATAATTTTTCATTGTAAATACCATTTTCTCTTGGTACATTTTCATGGTTCTAGGGAATAAATGCTTAAGATACATGACATGAATGAATAGAGTTATTGTAAATACCATGTTTTGTTTTCTTAGCACTTTTCCTTACATGAGTAGAAATAAAAGTATCCCTCTAGGTTAACTTGTTGTCATTTTAGAGTCTTTTGAAAATAAATTAAATTTGGTTGCCAAAACTTAAGATTTGAGTTCATGGATGAAGTCTTGGATGCTTGAGTACGATTTTGCTTTAAACTCTTAATTGAGGATTTGAGATGGATTATTTTTACCTAGTGAGATTTAGCCTTATTTTGTGATACACATATGTTATTGTATTCTAGAACTTGCTTAGGTTCTTTCAAAATCATATTTCAATGGTTGGATCACATCTATAGGGAAAAATCATTTTATTCACCTTTCTACATAAATTTGCCTATTCTATTCCATTTGTCTTCCTTATTCCTAATTCTAACCCCAATTTTTCTATGGATTTGTTTGCTTGGGATATTTCCTTTGATGCTATTTTGCCCGAGACGGTCAACAATTTAAGTGTGGGGGAGATTGACTAAAGTTTTGGATGTATATTACATGTCAAAAAGAAAATTTTTGCCAAGTTGAAACCAAAAGGTGCCAAGTGAGTTGAATCCGAATTTCAAGAAATGGTTGAAGATGGAGCCAATGGAGGGCATCTAGATTCTTGATTACAATTTGGAGATCCAAGAAATGTTTGTGCCAAGGTCTAAGTGGCATGCAACCATCAAATTGAAGCCAAATCCTATGCCAAGGTTTTAAAATGGAATGGAATACCACTCGATACCTTCTAAATGCAAACTGAGCTGATCCGAGGCTAAACAAAGCTGCACAAAAATGGAATTTGAGGCTAATGAAGTTGGAATTGAAGCTGGGATGTTTCCATTTTGAGTTGCTGGATTGATACAAACTGCTGTGCCAAGTTTGAATACACTCATTGAAAAATTCAGCACTACTTCACAATGGACAGAACTGAAAATTTCAGTGCTGGAATTTTACTTCCCATTCGCTGCAAGGAATCTGTAATGGATGCAGAGAACTAAGCAGAAATTTCGTACCAAAGTGGAAAAAGTGAAATGAAACTACTCTGCCATTCAGCTAGAAGCTGGATTACAGCTGAGAAAATCTGAGAAAAGCTGGAACAAGCTGACTTCAAGTGCTGGAATCTAAGAGTAATCTGAATTCTGAATTGAAGCTGATATAGAGTGCCAAAATCAAAGGAAGAACATGCCAAATGAGTGACAAAACTTAAATTGGCACGCGAACTGCAAGCTATAAAATCTGAAGCTGAATTGAATCTGATGTTTGCTGAGTGTTGAAATCTTAATTCTAGTTGAAGATATCTGAAAAAAAAGGCTGAAAGAAGCTGAGTTATAAGCTGAGAAAAACTCAGAGCCACCAAGTTGGAAAAATCTGTGATATGAAAATCAGTGAAAAATCTGCTAAGCTGAAACTAACGCATTTGTCATCTGTAGAGGTTGAGTTGGAGCTACTGAAATGGTGAAAACTGAATGCAAGAATGGTGCTGTTTAAATGCAATGAAGACAGTTTCGTTTAGCCTGCAATCTGATGAAGCTTAAGGTCTGAATTGAGCTGAAAAACATTGCTGAAACTGCAAAATAAAGATCTGAATTGCATCCCAATTCCTGCTGCCGAGTGCTCAATATGTGAGCTATTGAGTGATACAAGCAAAGTGTGAATGTAAGCTGGATTGAAAAATGGAAATGAAGCTGAGTGAAGACTGAAAATCTGCTGAAACTGCCAAATCTGAGCTGAGATGCATTATAAGCTTATAATCTGAGTTTTGGGAAGTTGCTAAGCAAGATATTAAGTGCAAATTGTATCTGAAGTTGAAGGTGCACATTCGATTTCGGATCTGAGATTGAAACTGGGATGCTAGAAGCTGCTGAAGAGGAAGAAATGGAATAGCAATTAAGGAAAGGGGCTGAATTTGGATTCTAAGCTGATTTGAATTGGTGAGTGGAACATTTTCAAGCTGAATTGAAGGGTTCGAATTGAAGCAAGTGGAGCTCTTGACTCTTGATCAAACTTAGAAGATTGGCACGCAAGACAGAATTTGTGCCAAAGCAAAAGGAAAAAAAAATTCAGTGAAGATAAACTTGAGTTGAAAGTGGCTTGGATCAAGAATGAGGAAGTTAAAAATTAGAAAGGCATTGGGAGAATCTGAATTGTAGCTAAACTGAAGCTGTAAAGGAGTTAGAATCTGAAGCAGTCTGAAATCAAGGAAGAAAAAGTTGTGACAAAACTTAAATTGGCACGAAATTGCAGCCAAAAGAAACTAGTGCTGGAATAGAAGCTGATAAAAATCTGAATTGAAGCAAGGGAGGACTGTAACTTGCCTTCAAACTGAGTTGGTCCTGTCCTAAATCGATCTATTGGGAGCAGATTTTAAATTACTGATGAAATCAGCCAAGGGTGAAGCTAAGGCAGTTCAGTGTATTAACTTAAATTCTGATGGAGAGCTGAAACATTTATGTTTGCAGCTGTGGGAAAGAAAGAACAAGAATCTGTGCAGGTTGTATCAAGATGAAGCTTAAGTTGTTTTTCCAAGCTATGAATCAGGGAATTAAGTTCATGAATGCATCAGATTTGTATGAAGGCCAAGCTGAAGTGAATTCTGCATTTTTGCCGAAAATAGAGTGCAGAAAAATTGAAATGCAGAAATCGATTTGAAACCAATGTGGTTGCTGCAAAGTTGATAACAATTGAAGGTCTCAATGCAGTGCTAAATGGACACAGAATTCGCAGAGAAAGAAACAAATTGAGATTGAAATGTGCCAAATTGAAGGAGGTGAATCAAGAGTGAGTTGCAAGGGTTATTTAGTGAAAATGGTATGTTGATGTTCTACTCTATTTGATATCTCATGTTCTTTGATACAAATCTGAGCCAAAGAGAAAGAAGAGAAAGAAGAATGAGAAAAGGGAAACAAAGTTGGCACGAATAGACAAAATTGGCACAAGAGGTCAAGGCAAGGTTTTTCAGCCAAATAAAAGGCAATTACTCAAGTTTGACTTCACAACACTTTTGAGATCATTAGAGGACTGTATGGAAAGCAAAGAGCATTGGAAACATCCTCAAGCACTCAAGTCTTCCACTTTACCAATTTTTCCATGTCCTTAGCTTTTATTTCACTCCTTACCATATTCTATGCTTTTCAATTGTTTCTATAGATGTTGATCTTAATCATGTTAAATGGTAGAGAGTAGATAATAAGCAAGCCTATGGTAGTGCAAGAAGCATGTGTGTTTGAGTGAGCTCCACTTCCATCATCAACTTAGAATTTAAGGAGAGAGCCACCACTATTTTCCTTAAAAGGCTAGTGATTTAGATTCATCTCAATGACTCATGATAGATGAAAAGGCCAAGTTGTTGATTTAAGGACAAGATAGTAATCCATAGAGCATAGATTTATGAGAATTGGCAACCCTAGGTAATTTCTTTTCAATTGCTTCTAATTATGCTTAAGTAAATCTAGGGGATACATATTTACTGTTTTCGCGAGACGCTCAAGGCTAAGTGTGGGGGAGTTGATAGATTCCATTTTATTGATCATTTGAGTTGCTTAAATCCCTGTTTGATCTATGTTTTTATTGCCAAAATTGTGAAATTGCCTAGGTTTTAGAATTTATTCATATTTTGGACTTAAATGCAAAATTACACATATTTGAGTTAATTGGCCACTAAATTCTTGATTTATTTTTGTAGGCATGAAAGGTTCCTGGACCTAGAGCATATTGGGTCAAACCCGAGTCGGAAGTGACCCGGATCAGATTATCAAGATTACGATTAAATCTGGGCCGTTCGATTCAAGAGCGGCTAGATCTGAGCCATCCGGGATGATCTGAAGCAATCCGAGCTAGGGCTAGGGTTGATTAAGAACCCTGATCAAGATCTGAAGATTTCATCCCAATCAGAGCAAGATCAACCGTTGGATCAAGCTTGGAGGGCTATAGATCATCCATTCAAAGATTAGCGTGATCTGGACCATCTGTTGAAAATCTGGAGGATCCGAGCTACCACGAGGCAGATCCTGACCCCAGATCATCATCATCAAAGTTTGGCTTAAATCAGACCAAGATCAGCCGTTGGATTGAAGCAAATCAATCTGAGCCGTCCATTGGTTAATACTTAAGGAAATTTTCCACAGCCGAAACCTTTGTCGCGTCTTCGCTGCTTCCGCTGTTCTTCCTTAGTTCTTGATGTTCTTAGCCATTTCTTCATCCAAGAAGGTGTGACCACCTTGTTTCCAACCGAGATTCATCATCTGAATCTTTAGAAGACAGCATCAATCGAGATTTCAGCTCAAATTTCATCCGGACAGAGCTTGTTGAGGGTTTCGCAATCTCTGTGGTCCGAGCACTGCGATCTTCGCCATAGTCCATTTCTGATGATCTGAGGCATTTGTAGGGGTTCTCAAGTGACCTCAGGTTGTTCCCAAATCACCATCGCAGCTCCACAAACGAAGATCGAAGCATTTGGATTGGAATTCTCCCAGCTGAAGCAGTTTGAGCAGAATCGATGGTTGAAGCTATTTTTCCACTGGTTTGCCAAGCCTAGGGGTTCGAAGCCGGCTCTTGATTGACAACCAAGAAGATCCTGAGCTCGGGAAGAATCGAGGAGTAGTTTAGAGCATAAATTTTCATTGTTTAGTTACAGTTTTAAATTCTGCCGCATCTGCTCTGTTTTTCATTCTCTTATCAGTTACTGTTATTCAGATTTCGAAGTTCTTAGCTGTAAGTTAGATTTAATTCCGTAAGTAGAGTAATATAGGAACTTGTTTGGTGAATTCATAGATCAAATTTCAGCTCATTCCTTAGTTAAATTGCTGCGTGCCAATTCCAAGTGTTGCGTGCCAAGTTCAATTCGATTTTTTTTTTCTTTCTTTTGGTTTCTGAATTTGTTTCAGATTTCTTAGTTTCTTAGTAGTAAATTCCTGCTTTAGGAGTAGATAGATAGTGTGCTTGGCTTAAAATAGAATTTGTTTTAGGTTTTGTGCATCAATTCCAATTTTTGCGTGCCATCTCAAGTCTGAAAAAATCGATTCTGTTCCTGTTTACTCTATTTCTAAAATTCTGCTTCTCAAACTCTGATTTCAGCTTAAATTCCTCACCTGAGTGTTGCTTAGTTGTTTCTTTAATACCTTTGTTTCCTAATTGAACCAACAGCTTGACAAGTGGAGCCGAAACATGCTGATTTTGTGAAATTGGAGTTAGTTTGGTACAAGGAGACATCCTTTTGCGTGCCAACTGATTTGCAATTGTTGACATCTGAATTTAATTTGCTTTTGGCATATGCTTGTGTTCGAATTCAGTAAGTTAGGACTCACTCAATTCTGAATTGGTTGGTAGTGGTATATTTTCAAAACAAAAACTCTATAGTTTGTTTAGATGAGTTATTTACTTAATCTAGTCTATTTCGCATGCATTGATTTGTGTAAGCTTGATTAATTCCGATAACTTCATCCCTGTTTTATTTCCTTGTTTATCATTCCATTTAGTGTTTGAAATCAGAAATCTGTGTTAAAAAGAAAAAAAATTTAGTAAGTGCTTCATTAGGTTTTCATTAGTTGAGATTTCCCTTTAGTGCTACTTTCTTGCTTAGTTCATTAGCTTAAGATTTTTACTTCTCCATTGCAATTTCAATTTTGATTGTATTCCAATCCCAATCACTTATTTCGAAACCCAAAACAAAAACGATACATAAACACAAGTTTGAATCAAGCTAGACAACTATCCCCGAGAAAAATACGACCTGTGGCCCCTATATTACATTTCCATATTTTTGATTGTAAAAAGGGTTTCCAGCTTTCAGCAATTCATTGATATTTAAATTTGATGAGCCCATACATTTCGTGACAAATTAATTAGTATATTTGGGCCTTGTCAAGGTGCTGTCCGATTCTATATTGGATCAGCAACTCCGCCGGTCTCGGGGCGTGACAATTTATTTTGGTATCAGAGCCAAGTTGCGAGATACCTCGGTAAATTTTTACGAGTCTTTTCGGATTTGTTCGGAGTTAATCCGATACCTTCTCGGTAGGTGTTGGAGCTCGGGTTTGATGAAGTCTACCCGAGTACATTGCGGATTTACGGAGTCGACTTTGTAGCGTGATGTGTACGTGGGACCTGGCGGCGACGGGACATCTCCGGGCGACAATTGTAGAATCTGATATGGTTAGTTAACTTATACCTTTAGTAACCAATTGGTAACATTGTAACAGGTATGACTCGGCGTGGACGAGCTCCTTTACCGAGACGTGGTCGAGGACGACCACGTAAGTCCACTGCAGGATCTCCGGTGACTAGGTCACCCGAGAGACCGACGGAGACTGGGCCGGCCGATCATGGACAGACACCTCCCAGTGTTTCAAGGCCCCCATCTCCACTGTTATCAGCGGTTCCGACCGTTCCACCCGCGACCACGACACCGGTCATACCTACCGTGCCGGCACCGGTATCCACTGCTGTTTATCCAGCCGGACCATCTGGGGTACCCTTGACTACCCCACCAGCAGTGCCTTCGGTGCCGTATCCTGTCGTACCAACAGCGGCACCACCTCCAGTGTACCCAGCAGTGCCTCCGGTTCCGTATCCAGCTGTACCACCGTCGGCACCTCCTTCAGCATATCCAGCGGTACCGACACCTTCAGCGGTCCCTACAGTTACTCAGCCGGTGGTACCATCGTCGGCCCTTCCGACAGCATATCCAGCGGTACCCACACCTCCAGTAGGGCCGACATTTGCGGGTGTGTCAGTACTTCCATCCGTACTCCCTACGGCATATCCGGCGGGACCATCAGCCGTACCTGCTCCGGCAGTCTACTCGGCTCCACCAGCGGTTATTGCTCCAGGATTTCCTGCGGCACCGCTTGCATTACCGGTTGTAGCATCTACTACGACTCCTGGGGTAGTACCTGCTACTCCGGCAGAGTGGGCCAGAGCCAGAGCACGGATCCCAGCACTTGCAGAGTCGGTGAAAGGCCGATTCACTTTATTTCATGGAGTACCAGACCCTCGGATTGCACGTTCCTGGATCGACACACTGGAGGGCACCTTCTATTATCTGGCGTGCTCAGAGTGGGAGAAGGTAGAGCTGGCTGCCTACCACCTGCGCGACGAGGCCGTTTCCTGGTGGGCCTCGCAGCGCGTCATCATCGGAGAGCAGCGTCTTACCTGGGCCCTCTTCCGGGAGGCCTTTGAGAGTCAGTACATCCCCGTAGCATATCAGATGACTCAGCGGCAGGAGTTTATGACTATCCAGCAGGGGAGCCGCACAGTATTGGAGTATAGCGCAGAATTCAACCGTTTGGCTGAGTTCTGCCCCGAGCTAGTCACAGATGACCGACTGAGGATGCTGCATTTTACACGAGGACTAGCTGGCTATATCAGATCGCGTCTTGCGGGATTCAGTACCGTATCTTACCGGGAGGCTTTGGAGAAAGCCCTTCTGATCAAGATGACTCAGCAGCAGCTGAATGATGAGAAAAAGAAAGGAAAGGAGTCAGCGAAGAGCTCGGCACAGAGTCAGCCACCGCAGACCACCGGGAAGAAGAGGGGCGGTCAGAGCCAACCCTCTCAGAGTACTTCTGGGGACTCTGCTCGGCCTCAGAAGACCAGACGTTCAGGAGGATCATCCCGGTCTTCTCAGCAGCATCAGAGGAAGACAGGCGGGCAGTATCAGTGTACTCAGTGTGGGTCCAAAGGGCACTCGAAGACTGAGTGTCCCGTAGGGCATGCAGTGTGCTACTACTGCAAGCTCCCGGGACACATGATTCACGACTGTGCACTGAAGGCACAGAACGAGAGGACTGGAGCCGCGACTCAGAGTGGAAATACGGCTCAGTCAGGATCTCAGAGGGGAGGCCGCAGGACTCAGCATTCTTACCGTCCACCCCAGACAGCCTCTTCAGCTACCGTGTACAGTATGCCAGGTTACGAGTACATGGGCATGCCAGGGGTATCTCAGGATTCCTTCCATGGACCACCACTACAGTATATGCCTCAGGCCCAGTACCACCCGGGATACCAGACTGCACCATACCAGCAGGGTTATCAGACGGTACCATATCAGCCTCAGCCACTCAGGGGAGCACCAGTACCCCCGGCTCTGCCACCACCGCAGCCGCAGCAGTTCCCACCTCTACCTCCACCCCCAGAGACGGGGCGAGTTTATGCAGTTACACGAGAGGAGGCCCAGAGGGCTGATGGATCAGTTTTCCGTGGTATTATTTCTTTATACTCAGTTTCTGCAGATTTACTAGTAGATACTGGTAGTTCGTATTCTTTCATTTCACGTATATTCATGGCTAGGATTGGTAGGTTACCTACCTCTATAGCACGACAGCTATCTGTGTCTTTACCATCTGGTGAGACCTTGTCGATCACTCAGGAGGTCCGAGGATGTCCCTTGGACTTCGACAGTATGATTCTTACTGTAGATCTGCTTGTACTGGAGATGGTGGATTTTGACATCATTCTCGGCATGGATTGGCTCACAGCGTACCATGCCACAGTGGATTGTCGGACGAGGGTGGTCACTTTCAGACCTCCGGACCAACCCTCGTGGGATTTCACCGGCATCCGAGACGACGGCATATCGGTTATTTCTGCGCTCCAGGCGCAGAGATTGCTATCCCAGGGTTGTTCTGGCTTTCTATTATCCATGATCAGCGCAGACGATAGCAGTAGCACATCTCTTCCAGATGTTCCAGTGGTTCGAGAGTTCTCTGACGTCTTTCCAGAGGAGCTACCCGGTCTTCCTCCCAGGAGACAGGTGAGTTCACTATTGAGCTGATACCGGGGACTTCGCCGGCATCGAAAGCTCCGTATCGTATGGCACCGAGGGAGTTGGACGAGCTGAAGGTCCAACTCCAAGAGTTATTGGACAGGGGATTCATCAGACCTAGCGTTTCACCTTGGGGCTCCCCAGTTCTCTTCGTGAAGAAGAAAGACGGTTCTTTGAGGTTGTGCATCGACTACAGACAGTTGAATGCAGTGACCATCAAGAACAAGTACCCCCTGCCACAGATTGAGGATTTGTTTGATCAGCTCAGAGGCACTTCAGTGTATTCTAAGATTGATCTGCGATCCGGATATCATCAGTTGAGGGTCAGAGAGGCAGATGTTCAGAAGACAGCGTTCCGCACCAGATATGGTCATTATGAGTTTTTGGTAATGCCATTTGGGCTTACCAATACTCCAGCGGTGTTCATGGATCTGATGAACCGCATATTCCTGGATTACCTAGATCAGTTCGTGATTGTCTTCATCGACGATATCTTGATCTATTCACGTTCTGAGCAGGAGCACGCGCAACACCTTCGCATTGTTCTGGAGATCCTCCGACGGGAGTGCTTATATGCGAAGTTCAGCAAGTGCGCGTTCTGGCTACACTCAGTTAGTTTTCTGGGCCACGTAGTTTCCAGTCGAGGTATTTCAGTAGACCCCCAGAAGATCAAGGCTGTCACCAGTTGGGAGCAGCCGAAGTCTGTTCAGGAGATTCGTAGCTTTTTGGGACTGGCCGGTTACTATAGACGATTTGTAGAGGGATTCTCGAGGATTGCTATGCCCTTGACACGCCTTACCAGGAAAGGCGTGAAGTTCACATGGTCAGAGGCTTGCGAGTCCAGCTTCCAGGAGCTGAAGCAGAGATTAGTGTCTGCACCCGTCCTCGTTCTTCCAGCAGGAGAGGACGGATTTGTGCTATATACGGATGCGTCCTATCAGGGATTGGGCGCTGTTCTGATGCAGCATGGGCGGGTAGTGTCTTATGCTTCTAGACAGCTGAAGGAGCATGAGAGGAACTACCCTGTTCACGATCTGGAGTTTGCAGCCATCATCTTTGCTCTGAAGATCTGGAGGCACCACTTATACGGTATCACGTTTGAGATTTTTACTGATCATAAAAGTCTCAAATACCTATTTACGCAGAAGGAACTTAACCTCCGACAGAGGAGGTGGATGGAGTTCCTGAAGGATTATGATTGCACCATTAGCTACCATCCAGGGAAAGCTAATGTTGTGGCGGACGCATTGAGCAGGAAGTCCAGAGGGACTTTGGCCTGCTTCCGGGCATCAGTTACTGAGATTGTTCAGGGTTTCTCAGAGTTGGGTCTAGAGGAGCAGGGTCGGACTGAGCAAGGTATTCTAGTGACTATGGTTGCTCAGTCTTCTATCCGGACGAGGATTCGAGAGGCCCAGGCCACTGATCAGCACCTGCAGTCCCTCGGCAGCCAGATAGCTTCAGCACAGCAGTCTGAGTTCACCAGAGATGACGAGGGTACTCTCTACTTCCGAGGGAGACTTTGCGTACCCGAGTCACATCCGGTCCGAGAGGAGTTACTCCAGGAGGCTCATCGCTCCCGATTTGCCATCCACCCGGGCGGGACCCGTATGTACCGAGACCTGAGGCGTTCCTACTGGTGGAACGGCATGAAGAAAGACATCGCGGATTTTGTAGCTAGATGTCTAGTTTGCCAGCAGGTTAAGGCCGAGCACCAGAGACCTGCTGGACTACTTCAGAGGATTCCCATTCCCGAGTGGAAGTGGGAACACATTACTATGGACTTCGTGATGGGATTACCGAGGACTCAGGGAGGACACGATGCGATTTGGGTGATCGTTGATCGATTAACCAAATTTGCACACTTTCTAGCCATTCGGAGGACAGACTCCTTGGACAGACTATCAGAGTTATATTGTAGAGAGATTATTCGGCTGCATGGTGTTCCGATGAGCATTATATCAGACCGAGACCCTCGCTTCACATCACGTTTTTGGCAGAGTCTGCAGCGGGCCATGGGTACCGAGTTGAGGTTCAGTACCGCTTTCCATCCGCAGACCGACGGGTAGTTAGAGCGGACTATTCAGACTCTAGAGGACCTATTGAGAGCTTGTGTTGTGGATTTCGGAGGCAGCTGGGAGGATCATCTACACCTGGTTGAGTTTGCCTACAACAACAGCTATCATGCGGCTATACAGATGGCACCGTATGAGGCGTTGTATGGTAGGCCTTGTCGGACACCCACCCTCTGGGAGGATGTTGGAGAGTCCCAGTTGCTAGGACCTCAGAGAGCACAGTTTGAGGCGGAGTTGGTCCGTACTATTAGACGACGGATATCCGAGGCACAGGATCGACAGAAGAGTTATGCGGATCGGAGACGGAGACCTCTGGAGTTCTCCATTGGCGACCATGTGTTCCTTCGTGTTTCACCCACGAAAGGGGTGAAGAGATTCGGTCTTCGAGGTAAGCTTGCTCCGCGATACATTGGCCCTTTCCAGATTTTGGAGAGGATTGGAGCAGTAGCTTACCGTCTGGCATTACCACCTGCCCTGTCTGGAGTGCACGACGTATTTCATGTATCGATGCTGAGACGGTATGTACCAGACCCTACGCATGTGCTGTCAGACGTATCTGTTTTCCCTGCAGCGGATACTACGTATGAGGAGGTTCCGACCCGGATTTTGGGCTACAGAGAGCGCCAGTTGCGGAACAAGACCATCCGGTTGGTTA